>MIQA02001002.1:9143-24328 GCA_001887855.2 Sclerospora graminicola | reverse complement strand
TATGACAGTTTGATAGGTTGAGAAATAAAAAAAAAACGTAATCACGATTGACAGGTATTCGCATCTGAGAGGGATTTAAGTTGAATGGTGGCGCAAGACGCCGTGCTCGTGCGGTCGGACTACTTGCAGGGCAAGAATGCTCGTGTTTGTGGCTATAACTTTAATGAAGGCGTAAATTATGAGAAGTTGATGCAAATGTATAGGACCACGGGGTATCAAGGGACGAATTTAGGCGAAGCGATTGAAGAAATTAAGCGGATGCGCAAGTGGCGATTAAGTGACGAGCCCATATCTGCTGACGAACATGACGACGAGCGCAAAGATCCAGCCTTTCGTGCAACGATAAAGACGAAAATGTTTTTAGGTTACACTTCGAATTTGATTTCGAGCGGCTTGCGGGAATCCTTGCGGTTCTTGGTGCAGCACAAGCTCGTGGATGTGATTGTGTCATAGGCTGGAGGCATTGAAGAGGATTTGATCAAGTGTCTCGCGCCAACTTACATTGGCGACTTTAGTCTCAAGGGCGAGAGCTTGCGTCGTCGTGGGATCAATCGGATTGGGAATTTATTAGTGCCAAATGACAATTATTGCAAGTTTGAGGATTAGATTGATCCCATTTTGGATACAATGCTAGAGGAACAAAAGACACAAGGTGTGATCTGGTCGCCGTGGACGATGATTCATCGCTTTGGCAAGGAGATTGACAATCAAGACTGGGCATATAAGAGCAACATTCCAGTCTTTTGTCTTAGCGGATGGTTCGATTGGTGGCATGATTTACTTTCATTCGTATCGGAATGAAGGGCTGGTGGTCGATGTTGCTAGTGATATCCGTCGCATGAATGATCAAGCTATCCGTGCACCAGGAAAGACGGGGGTCATTATTCTAGGGGGGGGAATGGTCAAGCACCACATCTTGAACGCCAATTTGATGCGCAATGGCTGGCGCCGACTTTGGCGTGTTTATCAACACGGGTCAAGAATTCGATGGCAGTGATGCATCATCATCAAACCGAAAACGGAACCACCGCCACTCTCCGACCGCCACAATGCTGTGCTGCACAAGCTGCTTCGCCAAGCTGCTTCGCCAAGCTGAAGAGGTACGCGTGTAGCTTTCGTCTTGAACAAACTGCACGGGTTGCTTGATTCTAACATGTACTGACTGGTCTATTGTATCTCACAGGCTGTCCACCGAAATGACTACAATTGGATCAAACCCTCTCGTACGAGCCATGCGTTAGCATCGTATCGGGATTATACGTATTTCCCAAGGCTCTTGGCCCTGAATGACCACTAGTCTCCGAGGGACTAGGTGGTATACAGGTATACTTCGGCACCGCCACAGGCGGTGGGTCCTGCCCATTATTCCTGTTGAACATTGCATGATTCAATGCACCAAAGTCAAACATTGACACGATTGGACGGTTTGCTTCCTTCAACTTATCTAGAGCTATTGCAATAGCGTCGGGAGGGCATGGAAGGGAACGCGGCAATATGCCTTGATAGCGTAAATGTTTTTTTTCCATGTGAGGTAGCTTGTAGTGATTCCCACCCTTATCACGCAATATACAAATCATACATTTCTGTAACGTCAGAAATGAGTCATCACGCTCAACTCGTCATATACAGCCTCAACAGCAGCAATCAGTTCGTCGATGCCTCTGATTACAAATTTGTACTGGAGAGACTGGAGCGCAGCAAACAGCCCCAAATCCAAAACATTGAGGTCGGGCGAATTTGGTGGCTGACAGTATATACGTATATTCCATCCATCTTCTGTCCCAGCACCGACAATATCTTCATCAAACGGAGAGACATGTGGCTTCGCGTTGTCCTGTTGAATGTATATAACTCTCGATTTGTCCCGTCGAGGCTATTTCTCCTTGATTGAAGGGATCAAAAACTCGAGAAGATATTTTTTTATAGATTTTGCGATCAATAACCTCAACGTTGCGCGTAACAATAGCTCCTCTTGGTCTATTTGCGCTAGATCTTTCAGCAATACGCTCTTCGGTGAAGGATCAAAATCCGAGCTTTCCTAACCCCGTTGCATTTCGGTGAGAATCATGTCTACATGTTAGTTTTAATAAATTATCAGAGGTAGTTAAGACGTCGAGGGTATTAAATATTAAAGGTCATACCTTGGTCGTGCAACAGCAGCTAAGAACATGGTATTAGGAATGAAGCGCTTGCTTCTCCGGTGTCGGGTTGGGACTTCTTCGTGTGGTAGCAAGATGTAAGACCGCTTATCCTTGTTTTCATTGAACCACTTCTCATCGACATGTATCATGTTGTCCATACTCTCAAATTCCATCGTACAATCATTGACAAACCAAGGGCAAATTCAAGACGCTCACACTGGTTTCTCGAAGATAGGAGAGGTTTTATACGTCCAGAAGCTCGGATAAGTTCTTCTTCTTTTATTAAGGCTCTCAGAAGGTACCGTGAAATACCAGCTAAATCTGCGATTTGCCGTTGCACCTGACGATACTCCACCGGAACTGCAGCTACACGTTCCTGCAAATCTTCTCGATTTACTTTCCTCCGACCAACACGTTGTTTCTTGCTGCTACGCCAACCTTCATCCTCGGTCCCTTTCGAAGCTGCCTGCTTGTATTTTGTCCATATTCTGGCAATTGTCGACCTGTGACGACCATGTTTATCCGCGAGTGCAGCCAACTCTCCTCTTGATAAATCACCGTTTGTACTGCGCTTTAGGAGCTCGGCAATAATTTTTCTGCGTTCCGTATCGTCAAAGTTTCGCATGGGAGTGGTTTTGCTTCTCCTGGTGACCTCTTCTTCGCTGGGCGGAATTTGAGTTTTCAAAATTTCCGACCTGTAAACGTTGGGACGTGATAGTAGAACCATTTCTTTTCAAAAAAATTCAATAAGGGCATAGAAATATAGAGGAAATCAAGGCGAATCGATTGGTGCAGTCAGATGGAACTAAAACACAATATTTACAAAGATATTTAAGTTTGAAGGTCTTTGTTGCGTTGATTTCCGCCCAGAGGAAGTAGTACTCATATGATTTGTTCTTAAGTTTTATTAGATATAAACCAGCTATATGCTTTGTTCTTTGGTCTCAAGTCAAAGGCCAACTAATTTCGAAATAACTCGATCTAAATCATTTAAACCAATCAAATTCGAATTTAATGTGCCCTACTCGAATTTGCATGGTTTCACATCAAATATCCACTTTCACATCACTACTTTGCTCTTCTAAACTCGAATACTATAATATACCGAACTTGATTTGCCATCTTTACGTTCGTCCTCTTCCGCATTGTTATAGTTCATAGAACCGGTATACTTGATAAGTTTCCTGGTTCGATTTCATCGCATCTTGCATTTCGTTGTTATTACCTTCCGTTTCTATAGTAACGCTTGCGGCACGATTTAATCATTCTGAGTGTAAACCTAAAGCACAAATGATGGACGATATTTTCTGCAACTATCTTGTGATTTCTGCGAGGTTATCTTTTTCAAAATCAATGATTTTTGTATACTAACGTAATAGTGTCCAGGAGTTTTTGTTAGGATACTAATAAGCGCTTTATTATCGATAGGTTGACTCAACATGCAAAATAATTGAAACTGGCAATAAAAGCTTGAGGATGAAGTGGATGTCAAATTACAACATCTTTTGAATCCAAAGGAACACTTAGATTCAATACGTAAAAGCAAAAGAGTGAGTGGCATTTAGCAAATAAAATGGCTACTATATCAAAAACTGGCACTCTATACCTATGGTATACTATTTTAAGGCTACACTACTAAATTAGTTTAATGTGACACACACGATGATATGTCTAATTTCGAAAAGACTGTGTCATATCGAAATTGACTCGGTATTTTACGACTTTGCAGATTTGGTATATATATGACTTAATCGTAAAGGATTTATGCACCAAATAATTAGAAATACTGTAATTGACGTATAACCAGGTATATATCAATGTGGCACTCCTTGATCTGATGGTCTAATGTGAAAAAAACAGATCAAAATTTGGTTCTTATTTTCGGGACTTGGGACTGTCCCGGGACGGGACCCGGGACGGTCCCATATCCCGAAAATAAGAATCGATCTCCGGACAAGGATATATCCCGTTTTTTGTATTTAATGTGTACCAGTATTTGACGTGAAACTATACACGTAGCATTACTGTAAGAAAACCATCCATATGGTTCTTCCATCTCATCAGCGTGACCACGAAGCTTTTGATTGGCGTCAACTGGAGGGCGTTGATCTGCAGTAGAATTAGATTCGCTTACGTTTGGGATCAACTGAGCACTAGAGCGTGCTGAGACAAGCACTGAAACTAGAACTAAGGGGGCGTAGATCATGGCAGGCGTGGAGGGCTTGCTTGCTGCTTTGTTTCTGGTAAAAAAAAGTCAGAGCTGCATTACCCATCCAAATTAAATCGACCTCGATACAGTCTTTTTGCTGCTAAGACGACATACCGTATAACCGGTGTTATATCCGACACGGTGTTTTATCCGACAACATATATAAGCCAATCAAATTAACCATTTTTTCTACAGTACAAACTCGTGTTATATCCGACAGCACTATAATTATAGGTATAAATTGGGTCCCACACAAGCTAAAATTAATGGCGAAGAGGCGACGCACAGCGTCTACCACCTGGAATTGACCCCTTTTACTGATTCATGTTTTGTATATATTCTATTTAGCAAACATGTCCCATGTAGTCAGCGCATGAGCTGTCCAAGGCAAGGGAGATCTAGGTCGACAATAAGTCTCTCGTACATTTCAAAGCTACTGATTTTCAAGAGGAAGAGGAGAGAAAGCGCCGGTGCCTTGGTAGCCGCTAACGACGACAATATTCCCGTGGGTTTTAAAGCCTTTGGCGCTTACGAGGAAAGAGTAAGCGCCGCAAGAAATAAGAAGAGGTAAAAATCGTCGCAATAGTGGAGTGGATGCTCATAATCAACGTGATGAAGAAGCAAAAGCTACAGAAGCTCCAGACAAAGACGACGACGGTGCATGGTGCAAAAAATCAGCCGAGATGTTACGCAAGAAGGCCGAATTGTACGAGAAAATGGTCAATGGAACAAGCCAAAATGATTAACGGGAGAATATTTGGTGGATTTTGAAGCGAAGAAACGCATGGCCGAGACAGGGAGTACTGAAAAACTGACCAGTTTGGAGATCATAGACGAGCTTGGACGCACGAGAAATGTTGCCATGGAAAGTGATGATGTTTGCAAAAACCCAATAACGGCATTTAAACAAGGCATTAGGTGGTAAGCAACAGCGTCGTGAAGGTGGGAGAACATGAGTAAAGAGGTAAATGCTAATGGCGACAGTTTTGTCGTCTCGCGATGGGAGAAACGTCTCAAAAGCACTGAGAAGCTTTATTTAAAAGAGGTGCATGAACAAGCAACATTAGCGCAGCCTACGCTTCAACTGGTGCGACGGACAAGAAAACAAGGAAGCAACTGCGCTTAGAGCGTCTTCGCAAAGAACAAGAGGAGGCAGGAAAACTGTCCAATTGTGCACCATCAGCTGTGATCTGATAGAGCTAAACACGTCTCCCCCGTGCCTAAATCTCTACGTTTATAGCATCAATGTAGCACAAATAATTAGAGCAAATGTTTCAGGCGAGTTGTTCATTGACAAGTTGCTCTATATACTCACAAGAAGAGAATGTCGCCTTAATGATTTCCCAGTTGATACTGCAGGTGAAGATGGCTGGGACGATGATGACGATTTGGATGGTCTGGATACTGTACCCCTGTGGGTACTTGTTCTGAGTTTGGCTCGTCGTTATGTTGCCGCAGCTCATGACGCCTGTGTGGTACTCGTCCATTGTGCCAGGTAGAACGTGATGGACAACATCCAGCGTATCCATAGTGTGATCCTATAGCCGACAAGACGTAGACCTAAAGACATTTTAGAGAGGAGACATAAGCATTAATACAGAATCTTACACCAACCAGCGGAAAGCTCACCTATGTGTGGCAAATTTATGACAAGTGTGGCGCGTAAAAGAGCTACACCATTGTCTTAAACATCATGGCACTCGTTCCAATCATCGTAACCAGATTGGGCGCCATCCAAATAGGCAAAAATTCCACCGAGTATGTCCAGAATTGATTCGGCACATTGTCCAAGTACGTGTACAGACCGCATCTTTAGGTCAGACTACATCTCAAAATGCTGCTACTCATTCCTGGCTACCATATACCCAGATCAGCGTAGCTAGCATTATGTTCGCAGCGACGATGTGCATGACCCCAGGACCTGAGTGGTAGTTCTACTGCCAGGTCAATTACAATCAGCAATGAATTTCCATCAGTAAGAGAAACGCCCGTCTTACTATTACAGTATCCGCTCTCACTTCCGGATTTTCAGAAATGATCACTTAATACTAGTATAGGCTATCAATTTTTAGAAGGAACAGCGTGTAATAGAGCAAATGTGTATTACTACTCGCAAGACTTTTGCCTTGCGCTAGATGACTATAGTAAATTTGCTTGTTGGATCCGGATCCTTGGTGCATAATGCACCGTGGAGCCGCTAGCTAAAACGTTAACAAGGCCCGCACTTGATCGTCCAGTTTCGTCCAATTAAATCGAGGAGCGATACATGTGTTGTAACACTTTCATAGAAATGTATCACTAACACTGGCTGACACTGATCTACGAGCCCCCCAACAGCTCACTTATTGAAACTGTTGCTTTTTCACCTTGAGTCATAGCTACTGTCAGATTTAGCAAATGAATAATAGTGGTTCTCACGGTTCGAAAGTAGGTACTTTGTAGGTAGGCAAAACTAGCCTATCAGGCGTATCTACGACTTTCCAACCGTGAGAACCTTTTGCATTCAGCAAAGTGCGCACAGACTCGATTTAAGCTAATGATGTAAAAGAACCTCGTATTTTGTGTGGATCATGACTCGGTACAGTTATCTTCTATCTTTAACTAAGTCCGATTGGGTGCTTCCAAGAAAAATCAGCCAATCAAAAATACCTACAACTGCTCGTTTTTGCCTTCAGCGAGAATCGCTGAAGGCAAACTTGTGAAAAAAAGGGCTTTGTAGGCAAACCGAAGGTATCCTCTGGTTAGTCAGTTTTGCCTACAAAGTACCTACCTTCGAACGTGAGAACCACTAATAGAGTGAGTACCACAGTAGTGGTACAAATCAATACACAAATTTCGGTTCTAAAATTGTACCAAGTTTGAAAAGAGATTATTTTTGGGCAGTTCCGGAAGTGGGAGCGGATACTGTAAATAGTGAACTCGACCTCTAAAATTAGCTTCTACCTGATATTTTTAGTATGCAGTGTATAATTCATTGCTACAGTGTGTTTGAAACCCTAACCTTTTCGGAATTCGGCTGTCGGATATAACACCGGTTATACGGTAAATCTAAAAATACAGAACATCTATCGAAAAATACAGAGCTATCTCAAAAGTACAGACACACTAGGTCTAGGGCTAGAGGATGGTTCCATTCATGGATCCCCTGCTGGTGGTTCGAACACAAATAACTACTATAATACTACAATAATGCACGTTAACATCAATAAAGCGCTATAAACAACTACAGTAAAGCACGTTAACATCAATAAAGCATTATAAAAATTATTCGCTAGTTAATACAATACGAATCGTATCGAGCTAGCTTTTCCTTTGGTATCTACTTCCGGAACCCTCTCTTGTTTTTCATATACCTTAATGCACACATTGTTCGCTTCGGTCGTTTCAAGGACGAATCGTAGACGTCACTAAATAGATCAAGCTTGTAGGTGGTTCGAAAATGCAACGGACCTTCGTGAAGCCTTTAAAACACGTTTCCCGCTTTCATTTTCCGCTGAACCTGGTCATATGCAAAAACAAAAACACGACGATCCTGCCGTCGTATCAGCGTATCAACTATTCTAGGGGTCCTATAGTTAAGATCGCCATATGATCAAACATGCCACAAACACAAAGGGGCACTTTAGCTGTCAAACCATAAACATAAAAAAATAGATTTTGAGCGCAAAAAAGTGCATAAAGTGCATCCACTCGACGATTATACTTTGCCTGTGTAATTGATGGCGGACTTGTCCTGAAAAAGCCTAGTTTTCAGGATAATACTAAAGAACATGACCTTACCTGCGATCGGCTGGATGATATCAAAGGGACACTTTAGCTATCACCATAAGCATAAAAAGTTAGATTTCTAGCGCAAAAAAGTGCATAAAGTGCATCCACTCGACGATATACTTTACGGTATATTTGATGGGGGACTTGTCCTAAAAAAGCCTATTTTTAGGATAATACTAATGAACATGGCCTTACTTACAGCCATCGGCTTGGTGATATCAACAATCGACTTGATGTTCTAGATATAACTATACATGCTTTAATATATAACACCTTTGATCTTTACCGAATATCGTGTCACTACGTCTGGTCCCCTATTCGTATATGCGAATGCTGTAACCGATAAGGCGTCGCCGCGCATGAAGCCTATACGGTAGCCCTAAAGGCGTGGTAGTGCTTTTTTATCGAAGAAGCTGTAGCCGTTAAGGCGTGGCTGTCGAAACAACAAAGAATACACATAAACGTCCAAGACGCACTCACCGAGTTGGATCGCATCCACCACAAAGCCACAGATCACGGCCCAAGCCGCTCCAGCTTTGCTGCGTCGGCGCTAGCGAGCATGGAAATAATGCTCAAGCCAAGCGTCCTTACGCATAGTCGGAGTGATCGGGAAGTGGTGGGTCGCCTCCCATAGCGCCTGACCATGGTCCCGGTAATACGAATCCAGGTGTACCTTCAGAGCTCTGAACCAGGGGCGATCAGGGAAGTCCAATCCGGGCATAGGCTTCGCGAGAACCTCCCAAGGCTCTGAATCGATCAAGAGCTTGATGGCCCTGGGTTGCCGCACGTCCGGTTGCCAGTCGTCTTCTTGGGCGTCGACGACCTGATCGGGAAAATCCACCTTGGCGGACGGGACCAACAGCGAATAACGATTTTTCACCTTACCAAAAAAAAGAGCCAGAGGAGTTAAGTCCCACAGCTGATCAGCACTCCAGGGTTGTCGGGTCGCCAGCAGGGCCTTCGACGGTCGACCTTGCAGAACGACATACAGGTCCATAAATTTCTTCTTCGGATCGTATCTGTAGTCGTCTTGATGGATCGGTGATTTGTCAGCCGGGATGAAGAAGCCAGTGAAGTCGTCCGGTCTAGCAGTCGGCGTCGTACCGTCGGCCTGAGGAGCACTAGAAGCAGCCGGAACCGTTCGCTTGTCTTCCAAATCGTCCTCTTCATCGCCGTCATAGTCAAGCAAAGCGACGGCCTGGGTCAGCGAGGCTGAGACCGACGAGGTCGTCACCGAAACTCGACGATCAGCGCTACGTGATCTGGCCAGAGCAGTTCGCGTTCGTTCGTCCAAATCTGTCGACTCGTCATCAGAGTCAGCGATGAGGCGAGAGAGCTTAGCAGGAACCGTCTTCCTTTTCGATTGGCTTGCCCGTTTGCGCTTCGCCGAACCCAAGATCGACGAGACCGGTCTCGAAGCTGGTGGCGGACTGGATGGTGTGGACTCAGGAGCCGCTGCTTCACTGATCACTGGTCGAGCAGTATCCACGTTAATCGGCGAAGAAGAAGCGACGGAGAATGTGGGCGACGGCGGGCCGGATCCAAGAGATTTAAGAGACTGTGTTCCGGCCGGAACAAGAGAGCTGACTAGCTCGGAGAGCCCACGCAATGCCGTCCGAAGCGACCCCGAATCAGCGTTCGGGTCAGTCCACCTGTCCATTGTCTGGTGGGTGATCTTCCTTAAGTCGTCATGGCGTTGGGTCCAAGCGCGCTCATCAAGCTCCAGGGTTTCAAGCTTAACCCGAGCAGGATTAAGCTCGCGCCGGTGATCGTCAGCTTCCTTCTGGTTTTCGCTCAACCGTTTCGGGATGCTGGCACGGCCGATGCGTGAATCGGAAAGTTGTTTCACCAAGAGCTGGACCTGTTCGTCCGTATGACGCATCTCGACCTCCAAACGCTCCACTTCCTCGGCGGTGCGAATCTTGTTCCGGAGTAGCTGATCATGGTCGCGACGGTGGTCATCGAGCAGTTACAAATGACCCACCATCTCGACCATCGAATGCTTCGTAGCCTCGATGTGCTCATCGGAAAGCAAGGATAGAAAAAGTCATATACATATTGTGGAAGAAGCAGATGGGTTGGACATACCTTGATCACGGACGGTGATAGATAGCAAGCGGATCATCGACTGCAAGGAAACAACAGTATCGGAAGGTTTAGCTGAGACGCACAAGGCAGCAAGATTAGCGGACAACTGATCTCGCTCGACTGTTAAGCTTTGGACGCGGTTAGTCATGTCCAGCAAATCATGATCAAGTCTGTCGCGATCCAGTTGTAAGGTCGATAGTTGATGTGCCAGGTCGGCGGAATCGCGCTCCAGACGATCTATGATGACCCGACGGTCGACCAACTCGGCACGAAGCGTCCGGTTAGTCTCGCACAGGGAAATCAATTCAGTAATTGCGCTCTAGAGCCCTAATCGCAGTCGGCTAGTCTCTATGGGCCCCAGCGTGAGCGAGCCCGTCCCCTCCACCAGACGATCCAGTTGCTCCAAATAACCAACGGGGCGGCCTGGAGGGAGCCGAGCAGGGAAACTTAGAGGCAGACGATAAGAAGTCAGGGTCGTCGTCGGGGAGATGAAGCTGGTCGTGATCGTAGTGGCGACGGTCGGGATCGGAGAAGTCGCAGGACTGGCTGAACTTGGCCCCAGAGGCGAGACGCTGGCCGGAGAGGCAGTCGAGGAGGCAGGGAAGGAAAGAGGAGGCCGATTTGAATCGGACATGGCTGGTCGCTAAGTGGAAGATTCGTAAATGTGTGAGTCGAACTGCAGCCGTTGCGCGGCTGCAGTTTGGCTCAAGGGCGGCTGTGGTGAAGCGATCTGACAAAAAGTTGAGAACAAGGTGGACCACACATGACCGTTGATTGGTGACGATGGGAACACCCATCAAGATGGGACAGTTGATGGGTGGGACAGGCTGATTTCGTATACGATGAAAGGCGGGTGACAACGGGCTTTTGTAGTATGAAGGGATAAGCCAAGTACCGTTGTTATGCCTAGTCCCGGATATTAGTGGAATGGCGAAGGTCACGGTCCGATCGGGATATTGCGTGTTAAGTGGAGTTCACGTGGACGTACATGGCTAGATCAACCGAGACAAACTGGAGATATGGCATCAATGGCGAAGTAATATATCCGGAACAGCAGAATCCAGTTATCGGAATGAGTCATGAACGGTACAGATGTTGAAGTTGGATGTGATATGGAAATCCCGGCCCGATCGGCCGAGTCACTTAACTCCTCCCTAGAATACGAAGATCGGGTATAGGACAGAACTGGGTATATGGAGCAGCGAAGCCGTACGAGCATTACTATGCTGAGGCAAGCGGTGAGAGTTGATGGATCCATCCAGAATTAACGCAAGAAGGTCTGATCAGGTCCAACTTCACAAGAAATGCTGAGTCGGCGCGATCTTTGCATCCCAACACGTAATGAAGGTCAATAATATGGTCGAGCGAACTGGCTAAGTCGATGTGGTGGTAACCCTGAGGTGTTTCGAGGTGATCTGGGGCTGATCGCCCTGATCACCGCCCCGATCGCTGTGCTGATCATGATCTGAACCGATCGGCCCCAAACCGGCTTCTAGGTGTGAAGAGAGACGGAGTTTTCAGTAAAGCCGGGTTTGATATGGGGCGAACGGAGTCTGAGAGGTAGATCTCAAGCTGTTTCCAGGCTGCTTATCGAGAGATCAGGATGGTTGAAGATCGCCATAAGAGTTTGACCATAATCAGTCCAGAAATGGTACGAATCAGTTTGAAGGTGCAACAAAGATGGGTAAGGTGGTACTAGCGCAACCGTGCGACAAAACGAACAGGATCGAAGTATGAGGTAGGCACATGAGTTGGTGTATGGTACACTAGGTATAGGACATTGCATATATAATAACAGGATTGAATTTACCCCCTAAGCAAAGAGTCGCTCCGCCACGTGTCGCGGTCATTGGGAGCACAGGGTTAACTAGGCCCCTGTAGCTCAACTTAATTCCCGGTTAAGACGCGCTTAGACGCATTTTGGCTTACTGGAAGGCCCCCGACGTTTTTTTTGGTTTTCAAACCTCACTCCCCACGCGCACGTGTTTGGAACACGTTTATTATTGGAAAGGTTTTGTGGAGATAACGTTTGTGGTTTACTGTGGAAGATCGTGGTTTGATCGCGTTTTTCTTGGTTTCTCGTTGTCTCTCGTTCTTATTGGCTGGCCTGATCGGACGAAGTTTCCCGATCAGTGCCTAGATACTGAAGTTAAGTATCGACCCTGACTCGTTTTCCGGTGAAGATTTTCACCCGAGGACACCCCCGTCTCAAGAAGGTAATCCCCTCCGACCTGATCAAGATCATCGTTTTCGTCACTGAGTCCACCTGAGTGACCCCGATCAAGGGGTACACAAGGTGAGATGAAGTTAAGTATGGATTCTATCGCACATGATGACCGGTCGGATGACCGGGAGGATCGGATCAGTCACCATAATGGTGATTCATCCGATTCTGATGGCGATCAGGATCAACGGAGTACCCCCTCCGATAGTTGGTCGTCCGGGCCAGTGGGTATCCGGATTCCACCCAAGACTTCCGTCCTGGATTTGGAAATCGGCTCCACCACAATGGTGCGCGTGCCCGGATCACTTGGTGACTCAGGATATCACCGTGATTCCTTTGATGATGAAAAGATGTGAAAATCAAAGTGGAGGAAACTTTTTCGGGTGTATTGGAGGAAGGCGTATCGCCTCCGATGCTGTCCATTTCTAAAGGAAGCGATGATCGACCTGGTTTGGTGGAGTGCCAGGTCGAAATTAAAGATGAAACAACTCCCCACATGGCCCCGATCGGGGCCGATCTGGGTTATAGTAAAATTAACTATAACCCGGGAAAGGATCAAGGTGCTAACCTCGATCCTATGCATAAGATGAAAATGGAAAAAGAAAGAAAAAACATGGGGGCGGATCAATGTGATCCACCTAAAAAATATGTGAAACCGAAACCGAAGATCTTCGAAGAAGATGAAGAGAAGACCGAACCAGCTGAGAAGACCACTGTTCAAGATGTGGAACGACTGTTCTATCTTCGAGAGTTTCACAAGTTCCTAGCTACCAACCGAGTGATGAAGATCATAAAACCCAAGATCATCGGGAAGCTTGAAGGTCGGGCGACCAGGCCGGTTATCACAGGCAGTCAACTCGACCTGATCAGGAACCTCTTGGCGCAGATCGACGAAGTTGGTTTCACTACTGGTGCGTTCGACGCGAATATGCTGTTCGATCTAGACCAAGGGACGATCAGAGAAGCTATGACAACGCTGTATGATCACCTTGCCTCGCTACTCGGGGCGAACCCCGTGGTCCAGTCGCCGATCGCGGATCCTTCGCACCGATCGCAGTTGGTTGAATATCCTATGGATAATGAGTCAATATATCAATCGTCATCACAATCTGGAGCGGACTCCACCGACTCCTTGGTTGGAGTAACTCGTATGACGATGGTCCCGAAAGGTATCAAGCACATTGACCCCAAGATCGAGTCGCAGAGCAGGAAAAGGAAGCCCGGACCTGGTCGAGTCGGATCAGATGATAGTTTTGAAGATGCTCAAGAAGTTGCACAGAACAATCCGACTCCCAACAGCAACCCAACCAACATACCAGAAGTCCCAGAGCAAATGAGGACCATGTTTGCGACTATGATGAATCGATTTGTGAGTGAACAACGCGGGTTACCTCAGTATAGACCTGGGCAAACATGGCAATCGATAGCAAACATGAACCAATCCACTGCCAAACCAGTCAAGAAACTTGTAGATGTAGATATGGAATCAGTTCGATCAGCCGGAATTGACCGATCGATATGCCAGGTCGGTCATCGAGATCGACTCCATAAATCACCTCCACGTAGTGATGTGGATATGGAGTCAGATGGAGGGATCAGTCAACATTTTGACCCGGATGATTTGGATATGGAGATGCCTCGTAGGGCAAATATGGCCTCCGCGCAGGCATTTGATAGTGACTCTGGAACAATCACTCGAGTTCGGATGTCGGCGATCTCGGAATTAAAGATTTCACCGGCAAGGATATGGACGATGATCAGGCGAGAGCTTGGTTGAGTCGGACTAAATCAGCCTTCTTGAGAGATAAGACACCGGAGGGTGAAAGATGTCTGATTTTCGCTGATTTGATGAAGGGCCCGGCCAAGAACTGGCTTAAACAGCTGAGCCGAGAAGTACGTTTGAAGTGGCCTCAATTGTGTGAAGAATTTGAAGAGCAATACTGCAACTCAGGGGTATCTGTCGCGAGACAGTATTACCACATGAAGAAAAGATCCGATGAAACACCGATTGAATAATTACACCGTTTGAACGTTGCTGGTCTGCGCGCGAAAATGCCGATCAAGGATCCACGACACCCGGGTATAGCTCGTGAGCATGTCGAACACTTTATTGGCACTTTGGATAATCGTGATTTGGCTGATCAGCTAACCCTGCTCCGTATAAGCGATTCGGAGCAATTGAAACTAACTCTGCTCCGTATAAGCAATGCGGAAGAATTGGAACTAACCGTGACAACGCTACAGCGAGCCAAAAGCCGACAACACAAGGTCGAGATAGGATCGAACCGGTACCGGTCGAAACCACACCCAGACCAGGGCAAGATACCAGCGGCACGACCAACCAGGGCGATCCGGATGATTACGAAGGAATCGGACAGTACCAGTTCGGAAGAAGAGAGTGGTCAATCAAGTTTAGGCTCAGACGAGGAGCAGTATCGTCATATCTTTACGACAGAACCAGTATTCCGTCCGAGATCATCGATTAATGGCATTGATGGACGAAAATCCGGTGGGGCTCAACCTGATCAGGACCCGCAAGAAATGCATACACTGTGGGTCGACCAAGCATGGAGATCGTGATTGCTGGAAGAAAATCACATGTGGAAAATGCGATCATAAAGGTCACCCTTCGGATCATTGTTTTTTCGTATGTAAAACCTGTGGGAAGATTCACGACGCCGGTGCCTTCCCTATTGAAGAATTTTTCAATCTGATGCGCAAGTGGTATGTGCCGACTAAACATGCTGGCATA
>MIQA02001000.1:25481-36720 GCA_001887855.2 Sclerospora graminicola | reverse complement strand
CCCCCGCCGTCAGCCTTGAGTCCTCGCGATCCCGCTCGACGAACAGTTAAATGCAGGACACCAGGGAACAGGAACACGTCCAGATCACACTCGCCGTGCAGGATTCCGTCAACGACATAATCGCAGATCGTGGCCCAAGCAGCCCCGGCTTTGGTACGTCGACGCTTGCGAGCATGATGGTAATGCTCGATCCACTCGTCCTTGCGCATCGCCGTCGGGAAACGGTGAGTCGCCTCCCATATTGCTTGCACGTGCTCCTGGTAATACAAAGCCAAGCGTCCCTGCAGCTCGACAAACCAAGGGCGATCAGGAAACGCCAGCCCGGGCATGGGTGTCAGGAGGACATCCCAGGGTGCTGAATCGATCATAAGTTCGATAGCACTTCTGGTCAGCAACCTTGGCTGCCACTGTTTGTCTTTGGGTGCCGGCGATCTGATCGGAAAGATCCAGCCTGGCGGGCGGGACCACAAGCGAGGGACGAGTTTCTGCCGCACTTCAAGAACCCGAGGCGTCAGATCCCAGACCTGATCAGCACTCCATGGTTTCCGTGTTGCCATATGGGCAGAAGTCGGCTTGCCCTCCATGACGACATACAGATCCATGAACGGTTGGTTCGGATTGTAACTGTAGTCGTTTTCTCCGACCGACGATCGATCCGCCGGGATGAAGACGCCCGTGAAATTGAGCGGCGGGGCGATCGCTGCCCCAGTGGCCGCCGGAGGAATGTTAGGATCAGCTTGAGCCGGTTGTTCCTCCTCGAGATCATCGTCATCGTCGCCATCTGACTCCAGCAAAGTAACGGCCTGGGCCAACGAATTTACGCCTGAATAGCTTGGTGCTTGCGTACGGCGATCAGTGCTGCGCGATCGGGCCAGAACAGACAACGTCCTCTCGTCCAGATCAGTCGATTCGTCGTCCGAGTCGATCACAAGACGTGATCGCTTGGCGGGAATCATCTTTTTCTTCGACGAGCTGGTCTGCTTACGCTTCCCAGAACTCGAGGCCGAAGGCGCTGATCTTGGAGTCGCCGGTGAACGAGATTGAAATGACGCAGAGGCTTTTGAAGTGCTGATCACGGGCTGATCAGCACTACGGACAGGCAAAGAAGCGACCGAGGACGCGGGCGAGGGCGGGGCAGACCCTGGAGACTGTGGCGGTGTTCCAGATGAAGTAAACGAGCTGATCAGCCCAGGAAGCCGTTGCAAGGCCGTCCGAACTGACCCCGAACCGGTGTCCGGTTTGGTCCACCTATCCATAGTCTGCACCGCGAGGTTTTTCAGGTCGGCGTTATGCTGAAGCCAGGCGCGATCATCGAGCTCTAGGGTTTCAAGTTTAACCCGAGCAAGATTAAGTTCGCGCCGGCAATCTTCAGCCACTTTCCGACTCTCGCACAACCTCTTCTGTATGTCGGTGCGGCCGATGCGAGAATCAGAAAGTTGTTTGGCAAGAGTGGACCTGCTCATCCGAATAGCGAGCCTCGACCTCCCGGCGCTCTACATCCTCGGCAGTGCGGATCTTGTCGTGCAGCAGCTGATCACGGTCGAGACGGTGATCATCGATGCGTTGTAGATGATCTACCATCTCGACCATCGAATCTTTCATCGCCTCAATACGTTCATCTGGAAATAAACATGGAGAGTCAAATACGGATTACAGAAGAAGTGAATGAGATAAACGTACCCTGATCGCGGATGGTAATAGTCAGCGAGTCGATCAGCGACTGTAAAGAGGCGACGGTGTCCGAAGGCTTGGAAAGTCGCAGAGCAGCGAGGTCAGCCGACAACTGATCACGCTCCATCGTCAAACCCTGAACGCGATCAGTCATGTCTCGCAAGTCTTGGCCAAGCCGGTCATGATCTAGCCGGAGAGTCGATAGCTGGGCAGCCAGATCAGCGGAATCATGTGCCAAGGAATCAGCCACGATCCGACGGTCGGATAACTCAGCGGTAAGTGCCCGGTTGGTATCGTACAGAGAAACCAACTCGGGAATTGCACTTCGGAGTTCCAACCGTAGCCGACAAGCCTCCACGGGCCCCAACGTGAATGGACCCGATCCATCTATCAGGCGAGCGAGCTGCTCCAAGGAACGGAGAGGGCGATCTGATGGAGGTCGAGCAGGAAGATTCCAAGACGGTCGATACGAAGCGAGAGCAGTTGTCGGACGGATGAGGCTGGTCGTGATCGGCGTAGAAGTCGTGATCGGGGCGATCGCAGGAGTAGCCGAGCTGGAAACGGAAGACGAAGAAGCGATCGGGCGGGCAGCCGAAGAAGACGAAGAAGGAAGAGGAGATTGGCTTGCGTCGGCCATGGTGATCGCCAGAGAGGAAGTTTAAAAGTGAGTGAGTCGAACTGCAGTCGTTGTGCGGCTGCAGTTAGTCTCAGGGGCGGCTGTGGTAAAGCGATCGGAAAATATTGGGACTGAAGTGGACCACACATGGCCGTTGATTGGTGACGATAGAACACCCATCAACATATGACGGTTGATGGGTGGGAAAAGGTTGATCACGGTTAAGAGGAAAAGGTGGCGGACAACGGATATTCACGACGTGGAGAAATCCGCCAAGTATTGTCGTTAAGCCCGGTCCCAGACACCGACAGAATGATGGAGATCACGATCACGATCGTTACTGCAGTTACTAAGTGGAGTTCCCGTGGATGTAATAAGAAAAGAGTGACTGTTGACATGACGTATCAAGGGCAGGTGACCAGCCGATCTCTGAATGGTATAGTGGTTGAAGTTGATCATGACACGAAGTTACGGCCTGATCAGCCTATCATGCCCGAGCAATGAAGATTAGATGAGGAATGAAGTCGGGCATGTGGAGTGACAGGTTGTGTGAGTGATGAGAACCTTTGGTTGGTCCGAAGATGACGTGGCCAGGCCTGATCAGGCCTGATCAGCCGAGATCGGTGTTATATGGTTGTCCTGACGGGGTATAAAGATCGGAAGTGTGGCTTAGAAGATGAATTGAGTCGTGATAATGATGACCCAGAGCGTTCCCGAGGTGATCAATGGCTGATCAGCCTGATCACTCGGTTAATCACTATGGCGATCGTGATCAGGGCTGATCAGCCTCTGATCAGCGTTCAGATACAAGGGCAAGTAAGTTCTCGGTTGGGTCGGACTGTATATGAAGTGGACAAGTGCTGAAGAGCAGGTCTCAAGTGGTTTCAAGGTCGTTTGTTGAAGATCAGGATGGGTTGAAGATCTTTTGAAGAGTCGGGTCGTGATCAGGGCAGAAGCGGTACAGATCAGCTTGAAGGTGCAGCCAGGATGGGCAAGAGGGTGTTACGCAACCGTGCGACGAAGTAAATAGGTTCGAAGTAAAGGTCAGGCATGAGTTGATGTATGGTACACAGGTATAGGACATTGCATATATAATAACAGGTTTAGATTTTCCCCCTAAAGCAAAGAGTCGCTCCGCCACGTGTGCGGTCATTGGGAGCACAGGGTTGATTAGTCCCCTCTTGCTCATCTATTTCCCGGTTAAGACGCGCTTAGACGCATTTTGGCTTACCGGAAGGCCCCCGACGGGTTTGTTTTTAGGTGATCGAACCTCACCCGCAACGCGCACGTGTTTGGAACACGTTAATAATATTGGTAAAGGTTTTGTGGAGATAACGTTTGTGGATTACTGTGGAAGATCGTGGATTGATCGCATTTTCTTGGTTTCGTTATATCTCTCTCTCATTGGCTGGCCTGATCAGACGAATTTTCCTGATCAGTGCCTAGATACTGAATAAGTGTCGACCCCAACCCGTTCTCCGGTGAAGATTTCCACCCGAGGACACCCCCCGTCTCGAGAAGGTCGAATCCTCCGACCTGATCAAGATCATCGTTTTCGTCACCGAGTTCACCTAAGTGAGTGTAATCAGCCCCGATCGACGGGTACACAAGGTGAGATGAAGTTAAACATAGATCTTGACGAGCATGAAGACCGGCCAGATGACCGGGAGGATCAGATCAGTCACCACAGTGGTGATTCATCTGATTCCGATGCTGATCAGGATCGACGGAGTACCCCCTCCGATAGTTGGTCGTCCGGGCCAGTGGGTATCCGGATTCCACCCAAGACTTCGGTCACGGATTTGGAAATCGGCTCCACCACAAATGTATGTAATGCTGCTGGTATGGAGATGAGACCCAGTCCCCCGGCTTTCTTGGGAGTAAATAGTAACAGTGGTGAGATTTTGTGACGCCCTCTCTCTGTGTCCGTCGTTTTACTCCAAATGAACCTCTTTTGTAATGCTACCAGTTCCCGGAGAGTTTCTTCCGATGGTAAGTACGCTTTCGCCGTGAAGAGGATAGCAGGAATCGCGATCGCGTTGAAGAGTGTCACCCTTTCATCTACTGACGTGCCACATTTCGTAGCTGTGAGGAGTCGACGTTGTACAGCTCTGATTCGTCCCGCCCAGTTTTTTTCCTTGAGTGAAGAATTCCCTATTTGATATCCGAGGTATCTTACCGATGCTCCAGGTTGCAATACCGGTACCGTGTACCATTCTGCTGGGTACACTTCCGTTTCCATCAATATGACTTGGCTCTTCGCCGGCTGCATCCTTAAACCAGACATATGGCCGAACCTTTCTACAATGTCTATTGCTCTCTTCATATGTTTCCCTTCTCGAAAAAAAATCGTTGAATCGTCAACGAATGCTGAGAACCTTTGTTCCCACTTCAGTGTAGAGTTGCCAATCGTAATGCCTTCTAGTTCCGTATCTTTCGTGATAGCTAGTCCCAATGGCTCCACCGCTAGAATAAATAACAACGGCGCTAGAGGACATCCTTGCCGGATGCCTGATACTACTGATATCGCTTCTGAAAGTTCTCCATTAACGAGAAATCGAGCCGACGTTCCTTTGTGTATTTTGTTCATGACGTCAATAAAGCGTTGTGAAAAACCAAACTTCTTTAGCACCACCATGAGAAATTCCCGATCAATAGTGTCATATGCCTTGGCAAAGTCTATCATCAAAACTCCTCCACTATTTTCAGCTCTCTTCGATCTTAGCCCGTGACTATAATGTTCTAACATATCCAACATCAGCACAACAGCTCTATCCATTCGCCGACCATGCACAAACCCTTGCTGTGTATCACCAATTAGCCTCCCTAGAAATCGTTGTAGTCTCGCTGCCAGCACCTTGGCGAAAATCTTGTAGCTTGATTGCAGTAATGATATCGGTCTGTAGTCCAACGCGTTATCAGAATCACCCTTTTTTCGAAGTGGTACTATGACCGCCTCTAAAAACGTCTTTGGTGGATCCTCTCCTTGAAGGATTGCATTACTTACCATACATAAGTCACTTATCACCTCGTCTGCAAAGTCTTTATAGAAGTCGTTGTTTAGCACATCTGGGCCTCCCGCCTTCCTCTCCTCTAAAGTCCTTATGGCATGCTTGATGTCTTCTTCGCCGATCGGTTCCATTAGTGCTTCGTTTTCACTTACCATCAATTTTCTGTCGCTCGGAAACGTGACAAATCTGTCCACACATTGATCCATCGTATCTAGTTCCACTTGACTATGCCTGCAACTGAGTACTTCTTTCCATATCAACGCAAATTTGTCTGGGATGCTCATCTCAGCCATCCCGTGCACTAGTGTTCCAGGCACCTTGATTGCTGTGACGTGTTGGTTGCTCTCCCATACAGCTGTCCGCCTGAATAGCCATCTCATTGAATCCATGCTTCGTCGTAATTTGCGGCCATGCCGCACCTTGTTCTCCTGCAATGCCTCGTTTGCTGCTATGCCCACTATTTGGGTTCTCGAGGTGCCCATTCCAAATAGCGACTGTGAAAGTTGTACCGCCTTTCTTTTGCGTCTCTGGCTCACACGTTTCCGCACTCTCATTACTGCTGCTGTCCATAGCTGCACTTGTTTGTCCCATTCCACTTGTGTCTGTATTGTATCTCCTCGTCTTTTTCGTACTTCCTCTGTTACCTCCTCAACTACCCTTCTGCGATTGGCTCCCGCAACTGGATACTGTAACCGGAACTTTTGGCGGGTCTTCACTGGTTGCCTTCTCTGAGGTTCTCGGAGTACTACCGATACCTCCTCGTGATCCGAGACCACTACCGGCGTACAAGTGTCCAAGCGATCCACCCAATCATACCTTTGAATAGGAATGTATATTCTATCTAACCTACTAGCTGCTTCTCCCCGCCAGAAGGTGTACTCCAAAGTTTCCGTTAATCTATCTACATCCCAGGCGGAACTCTGGGCTAACGCCGCGTCATACCATCCGTGTGCCGCAATTAATCGTGAAAGTTCCTTGCATTCAGTCTTGACTTCTTTACCGGGTGCTAGTCGGTCTAATTGGGGCGCTTCTACACAATTGAAGTCGCCAGCTAATATGACGTCTTCCTCTGCTGCCTCGCACCATAGACCTAAACCTCGATAAAACTGAGAACGGTTAGTATTAGTATCCGCAGGTGCATAGATGTTGATAATCTTCCAGTGTTCCAGCTCCACTGCTATCACTCGCTCATCCCACTTGCTTGAATTCATGGGACGCGCTCTTTTCCCTTGCTCAGGCGTTAATAGGATCCCCACTCCACCAGCCTTGGTCGATGAGATACTCCAATACGCCAACCTCCCATCTTGGCAATTGTAGTTCCACATGCGCTCCCATAAACGGGTCACCTCCTCCGCCTCTTCTGCTGTCGTTATGTGTGTTTCCTGGATAAGTGTGCAATCTGCCCTCCTTACTACCGGCTTGTTTCTCCATGCTTGCAGCCACTCATGTCGGGATTGAGCCTTAAATCCCCGAACATTCTGCGTCGTAATACTTATTGTGTTCGCATCTGATGCTGCAAGTTTCTTCTTTTCTCCATCTGCTCTATTGATTGCATTATCCACGGTCGCTTGCCGACTATACGCATCCATCGCGTTAACTAGCCTCTGCACTTCTTGGTGATATATTTCCATCTTCTCGTTGCTCTTTTTAGAGGATCAGGGGATCCGAACACGACATTCCCCCTGCGTTCTCCTCCTGCGATTGCTTTCCCTTTGGCTGTGCCACAGATGTTAGTGTCGTTGCGAAGAAAGTTGCTATGTCCTGCCATACTAACGCGTCTTCTTCCGCTAGCCTCTTCGTAAATGCCGTTATTCTCGGGATAGACTTCTGTGCACGTTCAAGTCTGTCCAGCTTCAAAGTGATGTCTTCGTTTGGCATTGCCTCCTTTCCTAGTGCCGCCGCAATTTGTGTGTGGTATGTGTTCGCACACATTGCCATATATGCGAAGATCTTTTTGTTATGTGGTGCACATAAGTTCCACAAATACTTACCTGCATATTTGTTGGCCCTAATAAAGTTCCAATCGTCTCGGCTGTGTCTGATCGCTTCTTGTTGCTGCACATTCGTTACTGCCTTAACTCTTTTGTACCAGTCCTGTATTCTTGCGTTGAACTCCTGTGAATACTCGTAACCTTGGAGATTTGCGCTAAGGTTATCCCAACATTCTGTCCACCATTTACGCGTCAGTATATGCAAGACTTCAGTACTCATACCTTCGATGATTCTGTGGGGATGGATGAAACACTCCAATAATTGGATAATGGCTAATCCTTCTTTCGCAGCTGCTAATCTCCAAACCCTCTCCCCTGCTTCGACATGGGGGAATAAGGTCCCTTGTTGATAATTCCATACCACTTCCATTGTGTTCCAGACTCGTGCCCACTCTGGTTCCTCTTCCCCTCGCTCCTCTGTCGCAGGAGATGTCGAATGTAACTCATCAAACAGCTCTCTCTTCACTGGTTCAGCTTGTGCCGGTGAGGCTTCTTGATCCTGGCTGTAGGTTTCAGCAACCGCTCGTTTTTTCCGTAAACGTAACACCTCTGCGTCTGGAATAGGCGGCTCTGGGCTGGGTTCGACTGCTTCCAACTGCATTATTTCATCCGGTTGGTCCGGACGTCCTGCCGTGATGCTTCGTAGCGGAAAGTTCTCCATTGCGTATGCCTCTTGTGTTATCTGATGCCACTGCGCTAACACTTCCTCTCTGACTTCGTAGGTTTCTGCAAAAAACTTCCTGATCCGCGGATCCCGCATATTAACCTGTAATAGCTCCTCTTGGTTGCCTGCTGGCAGGTACGTAACAGTATCGATGAGGAAGTGCAAAATATCTTCAGTACCTGACTGCCCTGTCATTAGAAGCTGCTCAATTTGAGAATGAAAGAATTGAGGCGCTTGAGACCTTCCATTTCCCTTCTCTTCCTCCTGCCGCTGTACCAGCTGTCTATCAGTTGGATCTGCCATGTCTGTATCCACATACCTCCCGTCAGGCTGTTCCACATGTTTGACACCTGCCTTTGTCCTCCACCCATGCGTATATGCGTAATAATGCGCTGCTTTAAAGTGAATAACTAACGGCATTTTACCTTTGCCCCGAATTGCCTCATGCTTTAAGGCTTTGACTGCTGTGATGCACTGCTCGATGGTCACCGGATATTCGCCACAAGTTGCATACTTTTTACGCTGAGCCATCCTTGTTTCTGGAGCGTAGTGAATTGCTCCAAGTGATCTTCCCCTTCCATCGTCATTAAGAACAAATATATGCCTCTGAAGCATAGTTCCTATACACCCCAATGTGTCGTTACTGCCCCACATTTTACAGCTTACCGTGGTGTCCAACGCGGAAGGGCTACTTCCATATTCTTCTAGGTACCTTTTGAACTCTACCTCCGACTGCCGCCCTGTCATTCTGTCATAGCCACGCCCCAAACTTCTCAGTGTTTGTTTCCTAATGCCTGGTGGGTACTTGAGTTGGAAGTCCATCAGGCCCCGCGCCGCACATCCTTGTTTTAGATTTTTCGTCGCTTCTTCTAATATTTCTGGGTGTGCCCGCAAGGATGAATCATAATATGCTTGGACTATGCTGTAGGCCTGGCAGTTGCCTGTTGGTGCTGTTGGCACCTTCTGTAGACCCATGGCGACCAAAGCTTCTCGAAGTGTGTATCCTTTTTGTGTAGATGCCTCTGACTCATCCCATACAAAGTACTGAATCGGTCCTTCCTTGACTTGTACTTCCTTACCCAAGTTCGTTAAGACATCGTTAGCTTCGTTCTCAATAGTCAGTAGGTCCGCTGCCGAGTTGAGTCTCGCTGTCCCATCTGATTTATTCGTGCTCGTTGTATCATTTTTAACCTGTCGGGTTGACAAACCCGACCCGGGTTGGGTTTTGGTTATATTCGGTTTCTTTTTGGGTCTTGGTTTATTGTCCTGCCCAGTTCCAAATACTTCTGTCACCGGTTCAGTAACCGGTTCGCCCACATATGGGTGTTCCTTCGCTCCACCGATTGAGTCATCCTTTACTGATTTCTCATTACCTCGTGTTTTACGCTTCACTGTGATCCACTGATCATTTCCGTCTTGAGGCGTCATTTCGGATTCCTCCTTTACCTCTTCTGCTTCTTCCTGTGGCCTGGATTCAACCTCCTCCGAGTCCGTCTGAGTGGTCTCTGTTTCCTCCGAAGACCGCTGTTCCAAGTCCGTCGCCTTATCCTTGAGTCGTCTCTTCTCCTGACGCTCATCCTGTTGCCGACAATTCTGTCGGACTTCCTCTCGCAATGCTTCCATGCTAGCAAATATGGGATCTGGTGAGTAGATCATCTCAACTTCTTCCACTGTCACTGCTAAACAATTGTTTTCCTTTAATTGTTCTGTAGACAACTTGCATCCACGCATTTGGTGCCCTGCTCCACCGCATCGCATGCAGTGGATTCTCCCTCTGGTGGTCGGGTGTTCGAGTAATAACATCGTTCCGCACCACATTACCCTTTCAATGCCCCTGAGTTTCGCGGGGCAACCGCTTGCATCCACCACTATCTCCCAGTCAAGTGACGTGGAGGATAGTCGACTACCTTGATCCAGTTCTTCAAACCTGAATTCTGCCTGGATTATCGCCTGCAAATAACCATGCAGTTTCATGATATCCACATTACGCGTGACATTCCGCATAATGATGATATATTCAGGGTGGAACCCCATTCCGGTTCCATTCCCGGCGATTTTCCTGTCCCAGACTTTCTCCGCTTCCGGCTCTTTTTCGTGCAGATTACGAAGACCATGCACTTACTTGTGGTATGGGACTGTGACCCCCGCATACCTCTTCGCTATTTCACGTGTTAAAATATATATATGCAGCGTGTGTTCCGACTGGTTGTAACTGATGCCCTACTGTAATTATCGTCAAAAACAGGAATTTTACCTTTTTGCACTTAAGTTTCGAACACCAAATGGGTACAAAACTCCAACAGCGCACTCTGAGACCGATTGTGCGACGAATTATGCCATCACATCGCGAATGTACAGGATAGAGCGCAAGAGCACCAAGACGAGCTCGTGTCGATGATAGCGTGTATGCGACGTGTTGGTGGCTAAGTATTTCGATACGTCAAACACTTTGCTCGCGGGTTTTGGCAACATGCTCGCATTGCCGATTCTATCATCAGGGGTACGTTGAATGATTACAATTCTAGAGGACCAGTCTAATGCTTTTGATGCAGGCGCAAGCTCATCGAGAACCAGATTGAATACTTCAATAAAAGCAGAATGTCGCTACTTGGTGCGATGTTAATGTCACCATCAAGAGCAAACGATGCATCAGGCATTGTGAAACTCACACGAAAATACCTCTTTCTTCGTGTAGGAAGACCGAGGCACAGACAGACCGAAATATGTTGGACGCACACTTTTCGTTTCTCATCGTGAAGAGGGACGGGTATATCCGCAAAGGCAATAATGTCCTCAAGTCGAAAGAGTTGATTGCTGCGATCACTGATGACGGCGGCGTCGTCAAGACAAGTACTCTGCTTTTAAGCATTGACAAGATAAAGGCTTGACTGTTCTCTGGAACGAAGAAGAACAAGATCAAGACTGGCGTCCAGAGGATCCACAACGCGATCTACGAAGAAGCGTGAAAAGAATATCTCTGTGTTGATGCTACTCTTCTGTGTCGGCAGTTGACGAACTCAGGCGTTTCAAACGCGGTGATGACCAGCCTGCTGGCCCAAAGAAACTCGACGAGCACGCGATTGCTCAGCTATATTCCACACCGTTCACCACCCTCCTATGTCCAGCACTTGAAAGCGCGGGGGGGATTCCATCATGTAATCTTTGAGGTCACGGACTAGCAACCGCGCGTTTTACTCGCTCTCCCAGACTGATTGGCTGGCACAATGTACCTACTTACAAACCAATGTTAGTGACTCCCTTAATCGCAATCCCATCACTGCGTTGA
>MIQA02001000.1:0-25461 GCA_001887855.2 Sclerospora graminicola | reverse complement strand
CCAGACAACCTTCAATCCTTACTCTTATAGTTAGTACTAATCTTAATCGATCCACTGACGTCATTATTTGTCTTAAAAATTGTGGGAGTATTCTCGCTAAAATGGTCCCTTCCGCTAATCCTTGGACTATGATCCACTCTTCCGGAGTTCCATCTCGAAATTTTTTCTTGTCCTTTCCAGTCCATTCTCTCTCACACACTTTCCGCAGAGTTGCCGCTCTCTCTGTCGAATAAATCGCAGGATTGAACAGGTAATCCCCCGATCCGTTAACGCTAGAGTGCACGACCGGCGCATTACCGGTTACCTTGTTCAACCATCCTTTTAATACCCGTTCACCTTGAACGGCTACTTCGACTTGACAACTTCCTACCATCCGTGCTAAAACATGCTCTAGTGGTTGTTTGCTTCGCACCGCCATTGAACATGCTGCCGCTGTCTTGCTTTTCCAAACCTTCCAATCCAGTGAGTGTTTGACGACTACTAGTTCGAACAGGTCGAGGAGTCGTTCTAGCTACCCTTGTTTAAGCTCTGCCCATTTCCGATTCACTGACTTCTTTCCCCCTTGTGCCCCTTTCAGGCGCGTCTCGTTCCGCTTACTTGGCTCCTTGATGGGTCCCCCTTTATACTTGGGAAAAAGGAGTTTAAACAGTTGTTGGACTACGTCTAGCCAAGTTTGGAGACGTGGTCTGACCTGATCTGCGTCCGTTAGTGCTCGGGTCAGCACCTGCGCCAAATCATCAGGAGTGTTCTTCTGGCCCTTTTTTTTCGACACCACCTCTGTGCCGGAGTCATTCTGATCAGGTACCACTCCTGGTGCTACCTGAACTAATTGTTCCTCGTCTCCTTGAACCACGGGTCCTTCCTCTTCCGCTCGAACGACCACCCCACCATTTTCCTTACTGCGTTCCACTAGCTCTCCTCCTTCATCCTTGCTTTCGGATTCCGTCGGAGAACCCTCCATGTTAACATCTACATCCGATACCTGCGACTCCGCAACCACTTCATCGACCTCTTGGATATCATCCTTCTCTTCTTCGTCAGTTGCTAACTCCCCTTCCCTTGACTCTCCCATTTCCGGTTGTACCGCTGCCTCCTTCTCATTAGCTTTATCCGGCGGCTTCCGCACTTCGTTCGGGTTAATACCCTACACTGCCATTTCTCGAGCTTATTCGCTTAAGGTTTCTTGTTAGTTCAGAACCTTGCCTTGTCTGGCAAGCTGGGTCTATTCGACAAATTCGGAACTGACGCTCGACGAGAGTAGACAAAGGGAAACGAAGGAAATACTAGTGTACTGTATAAGTTGCGTCGATCATTCCCCTGCCACACTATTTACGTTCAAAATGTAGTGGACCACACTATTCGTTTTTTTGTTGGTGCTTGTTTTGCTGCTTTCCAAAAGTAATATTTGACTAGTGCTGGTTTTGCACTGCGCACACCACTTAAAGTCAACAAAAGAGCTACCGGTATTACGAAGTATAGTATGCATAATAAAAGGTTATGCTTGATTGAGTGGTCATTTTTGTGTTAGCCGATGAAGATCGTAGTGGTTGGTTCTGGGATCGGTGGCACCTCCGCTGCTTATCACTTGGCCAAGGATGGCCACGAAGTTATTTTAATCGAGAAAAACGCGACGCTCGGTGGACATACATATGAGATGGAGATCGATGGCGAAATGGTGGATATTGGTTTCATGATGTTCGGTGATTCGAATCCCAACATCAAAGAATGGTTCAAGTCGTTAGGTATCACGCAGCCGGATGGAACTACCAACAAACGTATTCCAATGAGTCTTACCGTCACGTCTGAAGTTGATGGTGACCTGCAATTTTCATCACGGGCCCCGTTCCACGGCAGTGTACTCAATTTCTTCGACATTCGCATCTGGCGCGTGCTCATCGATATTTACAGATTTACGATGCACCTTATGACTATGCCCGTGAAAGAAACCATTACGACTCGTGAATGGGCTGCCAAGAGTCAGTTCTCGAACGAATTCTTCCGCCACTACTTCTTGGCTTTCGTTTCCATCCTCTGGACGGTGCCAAAAGATGACGTGCTTGACCTGCCAGTGACGCAATTTCTGCGTTGCCTAAAAACGCACGCAAATTCGCTTTACATACCTCTGTGGCAAGTAGTTCTGGGAGCGCTGGGACGTCGCACTGACCGACCCAAGCACCTTTGGTGGTACGTTGGCTCAGGCTACATCAAACCTTTCCTCAAAATCTTTACACAGGAGTACAATGGCACCGTTCGCTGCAACACGACTGTTGATCGAGTTGAAAAAGGTGGCAGAGCTGTGATTCTCGATAACGGTGACCGCATCGATTGCGACCACGTCGTGCTAGCTACCCATGCCGACGAAAGTGCTAAAATGCTCCGTTGGAGTGAGAAAGCGTACCACTCGCTCATGCGTTTTTACTATCACAAAAGTATAATCTACGTGCATCGTGACCCTATCATGCTACCGCCATCAAAGAGGGTCTGGAGCAGTTGGAATGTCCTTATTACGAAGGAGGAACAGTACGTCCTAACGTACTGGATGAATCGCATCCAGCGCCTGAACAACAAGAATGACGTGTTCGTAACCATCACACCGCACGACTTCCAAGGAAAGTGTCCTGCGTCTGAACATACTATCTCTGCTTTCCACTGGGACCATCCCCGTCTGCTAGCGGATTGCATACCTCAGGACGAGATCATTCAAGAGGAGAATATCTCCCTCTCCGGTGCTTGGCTAGGTCGAGGCTTTCACGAAGATGGATTTGTTGCCGGTCGTCGTGTAGCGGCAATTGTCCGTGATCCTAAGCATAAGCGAACGGCGCTTTATGAGGACCCAGGTAATATTCCGGTTCCGGATGTACCTCCTTTTGGGACCCCGCTGAGTTTCCGTGTATTTGCAGTGGCTTTAGTGGGATTGGTGAGTTACGGTATCGCTAAGTTGATACAAAAGTAAGAGATCATGGTGTCGTTGTACTGCTGTGGGTCACGTCTTCTGATCAAACCAAATATTAAGATTATGTGGCAACGGCTAAAATGTTTTGCTGCTTCTGAGGTCGGTACGAGCTGTAAAGACAACTCACAATTACTCATTTGCAGGAAACAAATGTTACGCTCGATGGTTTTGAACAGCAGGATTGCTGTTTAGTGCAGGATCTTTGGCTCAAATCTTCAAACCTCTTAAAGATCATATATTAGTTTATATAGAAGTTTTTATATTGAAGTTAGGTGCCCAAACCATCGAAAATAGTACTATTACCTAAAGATAGTGAGCAAAAAACGGCGAGAAGTGAAGCAGAAGAGTAACCGTCGCTGACACGGCCGACAACAGAGCACCAATCGACTAATCAGCACAGCTCAAAAACTATTCAATCATCAACTCCTCAGGATGTTAATAAAAACCAAGAGGAACCATATACACTCCAGTCTACGGTTGACGATGGATCATTAGAAACACTCTACCCGACCCATAACGCTAAGACAGACATGTCAATTCCTGCAGAGGTCGCCGCACAAGAGGTGCACTCAGTTAAACAGATGATTAGTGCTCTCACTAATGGGATGAGAGAGGCCTCGTAGTCGCACCCGAGAGTTCAAGCTTGGAGGGACCTGATGCAAGAAATTTTCATCAATATACATATCAAAGTCAAGGGTCCAGTTTCACATTTATCACCATGTGCGATGAGGTTGCCGCAATTAAAACCAAATGAAACCGAGAGACTCCTCGAACTATTTGAAGTGATTGTTATCAAGAACAATAAGGATTGGTCACTATGGAAACAACGCATCATCGGAGTCTCACTAAACGCTCAGAAATCCAGCCTCAAATTTTTGAGACTATATTGTGGAAGTTATTAGGGCAAGATAATGTTAAAAATGGTACCCCTGTAGCCACACCTTTAAAGGATTGGGCTCAGAAAATTTCAGGAGGTAGATCAAAGTCTTCCACCCAAGAGACCGTGCAGAAACCGTTTCTCTTTAAAACATCTGTGTACTCAAAATCGACGATTTGCGAAAAATTTGTGAACAAGACTATAAAAAGAATGTGCCGCAAAAATTCCAGGAATAAACCATGTCGGAATAGATTATAGGACTAGTTGAAGGGAATATATTAGCGCGGCAGCTACCGCAATTCATAAAGCGAATTAAGTCATTTGGAGAACAAGTGAGGTTAGCTCAAACGATACGGGCACAAGTGGAGGGTTACTTAGTATTAGATCTTCAAGGTGAAAGTCCTATTAAGGAAGCTTTACTGAACACAAGAAGTATACAGGAGAGTATTGCCACTGCAGCCACGGCACAAGGATATCTAAGGAGCTATGGGCTATGATAGCGCAAGTCAAGACGATCAGCTACACTGCTGCGAAACATGCATTATATTTCCATTTTTTACACGTGACATTGCAGAATATATGACGGTATCAGGATCACCTCATCAAAAACATACATAACAAGAAACTCAGACTAAAAGGAAGTGCATGGGATCGACAGGTCGACACTAATGGAGAAAAGTTTGGTCATCAAGGAAATTATACGTGTATACTCAAGAACATAACCAGATCGATAGACTTGGTGAAACTTTATGCAATGCTGTAAAGGTGGAGATAGAACAAAACATACTTTACCGAGATGCGAGCATGTGTGAAGTTTTATACTTTATGACAGAAACCGCAGGTCGACTGTCATTACTGGGGCAGGAACATCTACTCCGACTTAATTTGAAACAGGAGACTTTACGTTCATGGGTGATGCAGAAATACCAGATTTCTCAACCCATTTTGGAACAGTGGCAACAAAAGGTATGTCAACAACGACTACAAGGCGAGGAGCAACTTATGCTACAAGCTGACCCATCCACCTCTTCCGATTTTCACCCGTCATAGGATCGTACTGAATATTGCGTCAGTGAAAATGAAGCGTTAGTTTAACGCCAGTGCCTGAGATCCCAAGCACACACAATTGAGACTTCACGGTATGCTGAACCAGATTCGCGTCCAGTCTAGAGAGAGATAATTGATGACTTTGATGAAATAATCGATGATGCAACTGCCAACACACATACAAACGTATAGTGGTATAAACAATGGGATGCGTATAAAGACGAATGGGAAAGAAATACCAAAATACATTTCCCTCTGGTCGCTTCCCCTACATCAACATGGAAGCGGGCCATCCTAAATGAGGGAAATCGTATCCTTCATCTTCTCAAGGAAAGTCCCGGAGCTTATAATCTACTCGATAGCATGGATCCCCAGAGCATGACAATATTAACCTCCTCCTGGAGGGGACAATGTTAGTTAGGGATGATGGACCAAGGCAAACGGGGTGATGTGACCGGCATCCCAGATATCTGGTTTAAGGAATAGGAGGAACGGTTGTCTAATTTGACTCATCCATTCCATCGTCAAGCTGTGATGGACAGTTCGCAGCAATGGATAGTGTTGAAAAAGGCAAAATATGGAAATAGTCCGTTAATCAGGCTATGCGCCCCTACTCATTCTATAACACTAGCACAGTGTTTACTTTGCGCATTTTTGTACGGAGAGAAATTAGCGGCAATCCTTGGGGAAGAATATCATGCAATTGACTCGGTTTTGATTTTACTTTAGCGGCATTTTAGAGCGCGCGTTGCCGCACAGATATATGCAGCAAGGGTGGAAGCTATTTTAGACGGTCAAGAGAATGCATGGGACCTCATGGTACATTTTATTGGTACCACTTATTTTCCTATCCCAACACAATCTCACGAATCAACGGATAGTAAAGTAGACCGTATTCTGTCGGAGCGATTCTGAGGGTACTACCTCACAGAGTGAGGACCCCACAGCAGAAAGAATGTTGGACCACCATTATTTCGATTTCTCCACTTATGATACGTATTCTTTGCACCAGTTTTTAAAGAATAACGAATATCATCCCTTGGAGAAACCTCACCAGGGTACCAATTTATTGGAACAGGTTCAATTTCGAAGTCAAAATATTAGGGGATTTAAAGTGGACGCTATAAGCGCGTGGATGACGGCATGGCGAACATCCCAACAGACATCTCCTCCACAATTCATCCTGCTCCAAGAAACACATGTATCATCGATGGAGATAGCGTCAGATTTGGAACGTCTATGGGAAAGATTATAGGGTCGGTATGGGACAGATCTCAGGCTTTCTTATTGGAGCGTATCACAGACAAAACCGGCGAATTGGCCATTCTATTGCATCCGAATCTGAAAGATCAAGTTAGTACACGGCGGCAAGGGTATGCTATACAATGGGAACAAGTTTTACTCATTAATATCTAGGCCCCCTCAGGCGTTACGTGAAAAAAAAACTTCTGACTATTTCGAAAAAGGTATCCACCGTTCATACACCTATGATACTGGCAGGAGACTTTAACTGCGTGGAGTCACCCATTTTGGATAGAATGGGAGGATCACGGACAGATAGAACCGAAAGTGACATTTTGACTACTATGGTACGTTCAGAAGGACTCATTGATGCGCAAACATTTCAAGAATCAGCGTTACTAGAGGAATTTGTTGCACCTATTGGGTATTTTACATATTGGAGAGGCGAGCAGGCCAGCCGGGTCGATTGATTTTATATATTGCAAAGTATCACATCTAGATTCAAACACTTGGTGGTTGGAGATACACCAGTATCACGAACAGATCCTCATCGCATTGAAAATAATCCACAAAATCAACAACTACCCTTCTAGACACCGACGTATACCCCGGTATCCCTTACCGGGATACAATCATCCTCCAATACGCTATATTCCAAGCTAGGCGGAAGGCAGCACGCCACCGACGCAGACGAATACAGAGCATTCGATCACAACTATACGATAATTCGCGGTCCCGTAAACAAATCATCAATGCGACGCGGGTTCACACCCATGAAACCTTGCAAATGAGATGAGGCAGGCAGTTGCACAGATCGACACAGGATATCCGGTGGCTATTCCGTCGAAGGGGCGAACGGGTGTCGGACATCGGTTCTAACACTGAGACTTCATTTAGTAAATCTCTCTCTATCCCAGATCGCTTTGTGGTGACACGGCAAGGCATTATGTCCAAAAGGTTAGATGGGCTCTGTCCGCCCAACGTTCTCTCTGGATTACAAGACTTTATGACAATTCCGAAAGAACGACTGGTCACAAATTCGCAGAATGCGTACCTAATGAAGACAATCACTGAGGACGAAGTGAGAGTTGCAATTAAAGGGCTAGATAGAGGTAAAGCTCCGGGTCCGGATGGTATCAGTAACGTTTTTTATAAAGATTATGTGGATGACCTGGTGGAACCTCTGGTACAGGAGTACAATATGCTGTTACTGTTGTAATTCCACGTGATTCCACTGAAAAGACGTGAACTTACGCGATATTCCACAAGAAACGTAACGAAAGGAAAATGGACTTGTTAGAATCTAAACACCGGTCTCCACGCACGAAAGTAGTCAATCCACGAGAAAAAGAATAATCCACGCAATACGTAAACTTGTTAGTGTTCACTTGCTGACTAGTCTTTCTTAGGGGTGTAGTGCCAGTCGTCGGTCAGTACGACGGCGCCGACTCCTATCCAAGTGTTTTTTAGTGTAAAAAGTAAAAGTGATATATATTATATAGTATTAAAATTTGTCATATCGAAAATACTTTTAACCTATATTAAACTATGCTAATATGCATCATGGCGGTTTCGCATAATTTTCATCCATCTTTGTAGTTCATCGAAAGAGCATAAAATTCAACACTCCTTCCGCTACCGCCATCGCTGCATGTATTGCGTAGTCTTTAATGTAGTTGTCGTAAAACCATGCATAATTAAAAATATAGTCATGTCCACATCCGTTCGAATTACTTCAGTCCAATTTGCCCTCTGAGTTCATCAATTCTGGGCGCTGCCAAATTTTTCGTCAAGAGATCTGCAACCATATCCACGGTGCCAACGTGCTCCGGGTGCACTCGTCTTTTTTTAACGTAATGCTTCAAAAACTTGAGCTTTACGTCGACATGCTTCGTGCTTGCCGCACTAACCTCACTCTGCAATTGCTTGATTGCAGCCATGTTATCAATTTTTAGGACGATCGGTGTTTTAGCACGCACACCGACCTCCTCGAAAATTTCGCGTAAGCCCAACACTTCCTTTTCACCTTCCGCCGCAGCCACAAACTCTGCTTCGCCGTAGATAGCGCAACAGTGCTCTGTTTTTTACATTTCCAGCCAGCGATAACTCCATTCATGAAAATCACGCTTGCACTTACACTTTTTCGATCCACCTTGTCGGCTGCGAAATCAGCGTCGCTGTAGCCGAAAATCCGCAACGGCAAGTGATCTCCACTGTCGTGATTTAGGTGCAACTTTAATTTTTTCGTACCGTTCAGGTACCGCGCAATCCTTTTAGCCACTTTGTAATCCAACAGTGTTGGAGAATGAATGTGTGCGCTGGGTAGCTCTGTGCACTGCAAATGAAATATCCGGTCGTGTGCACCGGGATATCCATAACAGGCTACCCACCAATGATTGAAAATTCTTTACGCAAGGTAGTTTTCCATTTGCCCTTACAGGCAGCAGTTCATCCAGACTTTCTTCCATGCCCGCCTCCGCAATCGGCGCTCGAACTGTATTCGCGTCTTGTAACCCGTGTTTGATTAACATCTCGTCAATAGTGACCTCTTGGTCAATGGTGTATCCGATACTCGGGTCACCTCCCACACGTATCCCCAGGAACTTTTCCACATTTCCGAGATTTTTCAATTCCAAGTTCTTCATTTCATCAAACAAAAATTCAATTAATTTTTCACAAGTTGCCGTGACTAGTAAGTCATCGACATACACGCCCACCAGTGTTTTTCCATTGTCACAAACACGTATGAAAATGCACGTGTCAGTTAGACACTGCACAAAACCAAGTTTAACCATAGTGTCACGTAAATGTTCGTACCAAAGCCTACCAGCCTGCTTGAGGCCGTACAGTTTTTTTTCCAATTTCAAAACCAAATCGTTTTGTGTCTCCACTCCAAAAGCTTTCAAACTTTCCTTTGAAACTTCCCTGCGGAATTTGTAGGTGTATTTCGTACCCACTTTCGTGCCTGCTTTGGGGTATGCACTTGGCACATCCCCGTGTCTAGCAGGCACCTCCCACACCAGTGACATTATAAGTATCACCTTGGTGTTGTTTAGTTTCATTACTGTCGAGAACGTGAATAGATAATCTTCACCGAGAACTTGTTGGTCGCCACGTGCAACAAAACGTGCCTTGTATCTTCCGCTGTTCCATCAGATTTTAGTTTGGTCTTATAGACCCATTTTGTCGGTAGGGTTTTTTTTTCATCCACCTTTTTCATTAAATTCCACGTTCCCAAATCAGTCAGAGCACGTAATTCTGCCCGTTCAGCCTCCGCCCACTTCTCAGATTGACTCGAGGCATGTGCCTCCTGAAAATTCCTTGGATCGGGTATAGCTGTAAATTTCCCATTTGTTCCATCTTGGACGCTGGTGACAGCAAAAGCAAATAGCACATTCGCCTCAGGCGCTACGGTGACGCTCCCGGTTTCTGTCCGGTTTTCATTTTGGCCCGACACACGCCCCGAAGCTCCTTCCAACGCAACATCTCTCTTCTTGGACTTCTTGAGCTTTTTCATCTTCTTTTCTTCTTCTGCGGCAGCAGCCTTCGCAGTTTTTTTCACATTTCTGGCCGATTTTCTGGCTTCGATAGAAGGGGAAACCGGTTTTTGGTGGTCTTTGTCGACCATTTTTTGAATTACGTACGCGTATTTGCTGCTCCTACAAAGGACAGGGCAGCGAAAATGTTTGAACATTTTCTCCTGTGGTTTGAAAGCGAATTTGACTGTAGGATTCACGTATTACGCACTGACGGGGGCGGTGAATTCAAGAATTTAGACCTATTCTGCAAAAGGACGGGAGTGCGATGACAAGTTAAAGAAGCTGGGACGCCAGCCTCAAATGGAAAAGCTGAGCGGATGAACCGAACCATTTTTACATGGTTCGGTGCATGATATTTGGGCCAGGTGTGCCGTTGATGTATTGGACGGAAGCGGCTGAGTATGCAACTTACATACTCAACCGCAGTCCGACTAGGGCCAACCCAGGTAGAGCCCCGCCTATACAAGTGCTCACAAAAAAGCAAGTGAATGTCGGTGACATTGTGGTTTTTGGGTCCCCATGTATGGTTTGGAGGGATCCAAAAAAAAAATCACTCGGAAAACATGCTGAGCGGGCCGTTATTCTTGGAAAAAATGATCAAACAAAGTCCTTTTATTGAAAGATCGGGTGGTAACAACCACCCGACACGTGACAAATATTGAAACTCTTGACAAGAGATCGAATGATTTGATTACGAAAAAATTGGAGACAGATGGATCTGAAATTAGAGAAACGACTGAGGATCAGGCAGCAGAGTCGGTTGAAGGGGTCGCAGACCAGACGACACCCCAAAAGAAAAAGGGGGACACGCAGTTCCGTGGAAGCAAGTCCGCGCGGAGTTATCGGACCCTTGAGGTCACTGCAGATAACTCCACCGATCCGATCAATGGGCGCATTTTCGCCCGAGTCGCGCTTCGGTTGCTTCGACCGAGATCCTTTTCCTCCAGCGCATGTCAAGCAATTTGGTCTCTTGTGATCGGTTAAAACGATCCCCGACCGTGGATCCTTAGCCATACGTTCGATTGTATCGTAGGCAAGGTGTCCTAGACGGGCATGAAAGTGATACAATCCACCTTCTTGTACATCATTTTCAACCCCTTCATTCTGCACATTCATTACGACATCACGAAAGTCTTTTCGAAAATCATTCGAGGTGCTTGCATGCACCTTTGCCACAAACATTGATCCACAGAGTTCGACACGAAATAGCGACTTATACCCAATTTTTATTTCCATACCATCTTCCTGGTCGTTTATATGACACCCTTTTTGTTTCAGGCAGCCGAGCCCAGTGAAATCAAGTTCTTCGCCAGCGCCGACCGCCAGAGCCGAGCCCAGTGAAATCAAGTTCTTCGCCAGTTTCGGTGCGTAGTAAACCTCACTCAGCACAATTTCCGTGCTCGGCCATCCATCACTTTTTATTGTCACTTTTCCGACCTGTGTGACGCTCAAAGTTCCTCCGTCAGGTAGTACATGTGCATCGTCACCGCTACATTCCTTTGCATCTTCTAGGAGACTTGGGTCGCCGATTAAGTGTCGGCTGGCGCCACTATCCAAGATCCAAAATTCTTCATCCATTTTTTCAGGAATTCGGGTATTTTCATTTGAATTTTCGACCGTGGCTAGCACGAAACGACGCTCAGAGAATGTATATGAACGTCCCTTCTTGCCTGCCTTCTTGGGGTCGTATTTTCTCAGTGGTTTGCGGCAATTCCGGTGAATATGCCCCCCTTCACCGCATCCGTGGCACACTCTCGGATTTCGCACCACTCCTGCATTTAAAACAATCCTTGACTGTCGCTTCGTCTTTCGTTCATCGTCTTCAAGTTCTTGTGCCCATGCCACTAGCTCTTGGGCATGTTGGACGTGTTCTTGCCTCATGGGGTTGTACCTAACCATGAGTGCGATCTTTAAACTTGGTGCCGCAAATTTGACGATGTTTTCCACGATCAATTTGTCTGGTAGCTCGCTCTCCCGCGCCAAAGCTACCAGATAGAGCAAGTGCTCAGTCCAGGACCTTATGGGGTCCTTTTTCGCTGCAAACGTTGCGGAGGCTTGGTGGTGAGAAATGTTCACTTAGAAAGCGTTGTTCATGTGTTCCAAAACCGTTATCAAAGACGGAGACACCGCCCACCAAGCACCAATATTTGTTTGGAAGTATCTTAGGGCCATTCCCTCGAGATGTTCTCCCAATTTATTTACTTTCAAACGCTCGTTCTACTGGAACCCGGAAGTCAATTGTGCTACTTCTAGGGTCTCTAGGAACAGGTAAGCTCATTGCTTAAAACCTGTCCCTAGGCCCTTGTAGGTTTCCACTCCCGTAAAGTTCTGGATCGTGAGTTTCGTCAATTTCACGCCAAACGGCACGCCAACTTGCGGTACGTTTGCGCTCCTGCCAGGCATTTCTCCTGCCTGCCCCATGGCACAGTTTCCAGGCACGCCTTGTCCAATTCCATCGTCCCTATTGAGGCCGTCTATCGTCATACGGCCACCGAAAGTTCCAGGGATTCCTGAGGCTGTCTCTGAACTCATTCGAAGAGTTCGATTGTCCCAGGTCTCTCCTACGAGCTTGTTCATTTTCCATTTTTTCCAGACGTTTATCAAACTTATGCTCCATCTTTTGCATGCATTCCATCATTGCATTTAAGGCTTCCGCCATTCGGTTCTCTCCATCACTAGCCATGATTGCCGTGAAATACAACCGAGATTCAATTGTTTTAAATTGACAATAACAAAAAACCAGATGCAATTACACTTTGGTAAGGGGGCTTTCACCAGCTGCAATTAACTGGAAGCAGTAAAACAATTTGAGCTTAAGAGACCCGTTAGAAATTTGGGCTCATAACCTGCTGTAATTCCACGTGATTCCGCTGAAAAGACGTGAACTTACGCGATATTCCACAAGAAACGTAACGAAAGGAAAATGGACTTGTTAGAATCTAAACACCGGTCTCCACGCACGAAAGTAGTCAATCCACGAGAAAAAGAATAATCCACGCAATACGTAAACTTGTTAGTGTTCACTTGCTGTCTAGTTTTTCTTTGGGGTGTAGTGCCAGTCGTCGGTCAGTACGACGGCGCTGACTCCTATCCAAGTGCTTTTTAGTGTAAAAAGTAAAAGTGATATATATTATATAGTATTAAAGTTCACATATCGAAAAGGGCGCTGATAGCTGGACCACACCCTTTTGATAAATGGACCACATCCCCATATCTGACCAATAAGCGCCCTTTAAATAATTAGTAATATCTTCCAATCACATCCTTAGAAGGAATATGGCGCAATATTTACCAACAGAATGAGGGCAGCGATATCGAAGTGGATAACGAGAGCCAAAAAGAGTCGGATAACATTGTGGAAAATGCGGTGATTAATAATGACGATGATGGGGATGACGACAATTACAATGAGACGGTGGGTGCCAAGCGTGGACGAGCTGATGATAAAAGCGATGGAGTATCACGGGGTGTTGACTTCCGTGGTGTTAATTTCGTCATCAATGTCGACTTCCCAAAGAGTGTGCGGTCCTACACTCACCGCATCGGACGTACTGCACGTGGCGGTGCCTCGGGTACACCACTGTCTGTCTCTTGTATCCAAAGATGATGCTAAAGAAGACGAGATTGCGCTTAAACATGTTCAGACAAAAACAACGGGCTCTGCGCTCCGAATCCCATAATGCTATTGCTCAGCCCGCTGAGTTAGCCTTTGATCTCAACGAAATTGATTGCTTTCGATACCGCGTCGAAGACGTTCGTCGTGCTGTTACTCGTGTGGCCGTCCGTGAGGCTCAGTTAGCTGTTTTAAAGAAAGAGTTGGTAAATTCTGTCGAGGCAAATAAATCCGCGTGATCTGAACATTCTTGAACATGACAAGATAGTGAGCTCTGCACCAGTGCAGCCGCCACACCTGGCGACTATCCCAGACTACTGCTTTTTCCATTTCTGTCGACCAGCAGTACGCTTTCCCACGCCGGTATTTCCATAGCTAATCCGATCATCTATTGTGTGTTGATTGCCGTCACTGGTGTTAGGAGCCTCGAATGAGTGTGCAACGGATCATTCATTGTATGTGCGACGCTTGCCGTGGCGAGACGCTATCGCTTGTTGTGTTATTTCTTTATACGTGCTGGTGCCGGCGGTTGCAGCTCACTAGGCACACAGCAAGGGCCACTTTCATCCCAAAACAATTGCCAAGAAGAAGTTCAAGATGAGCAAGGGCCCAACTCATTAAAAAAAGTGATTTGAGCTAGCACAGCCGCCTCCCGGTAGGTATCGAAATCAGAAATGATTTTGTCGCTGTGGCAACAGATGCACGTACACAACTTTCATTTAATGCGTTTCCCTACTAAAAGATGCGTAGTAGCGGAATGGCAGTACCTAAAAAAAAGCGCGTACGTTTCCTAGTCGGCAATATGTCAACTTGACTAGCGCTGATTCATCAGCAGCGGAAGTTTAGAAGGTATAGACTACTGGATTCGGCCACGTAAGCCGGTCATGACGGTTTATTCTCGATTGACAAAAACGAGCAAGTCAAGTCGCATGCACACAACAAACCTGTCTCCGTTGTGTGCAGCGCGTAGTTCGCCTTTCCGAGAATAAAATATTTTTGCCAAAACTGTCGGCGTTCAACGCGACGAGGGCCTTCTGAGTGGTTGACTCCAGCGCTTCTTCCGCATGTACTGGCGTACGCCATCGTACAATCTTACTCGTTTCGTTTTGTTGGATTGCATTTTGGGATGATTACCTTCAGTGCAAATAATGTGATTGGAAGATATTACTAATTATTTAAAGGGGCTGATTGGTCACATCTGGGGGTGTGGTCCATTTATCAAAAGGGTGTGGTCCAGCTATCGAAATTACTTTTAACCTATATTAAACTATACTAACATGCATCATGGCGGTTTCGCATAATTTTCATCCATCTTCGTAGTTCATCGAAAGAGCATAAAAATTCAACAGTTACTAGGTGCGACACCACTATAATTCCATTGCGGAAGGATTCACACAATGATCTAGTCTATCGACCGATCTCCCTCTTACAATCAAGTTACAAAATTGTTGCGAAGATTCTGGCAATACGGTTACAAACATTTCTCAGTCAGCTTATTGGAGACACCCAACAAGGGTTTGTCCACGGTCGTCGGATGGGTAAGGCGGTAGCAGTTATTATGGCTATTTTACAGAATAGTTCACTACGAGCAGCTACGACAATACAGGACAGTTTCCTGACAGCTCATGATCCAACCCTGTCAAACAGTGATATTTTGCAAATTTTTGGTTAAAGCCACTATAAATTGAATTTATATAATTCTGCGAAAATGTCCGCGGCAAGCCAACGTCAGGAAGCACATAAGGATTACGGTATTGGAAGAAGGATGGTAATCATGTGTATCAGTCCTCGAAAACTCGCTACAGCTCCTCGCTTTTCAGCCTTTTCTAATTTGCCTTTTCTAATTTTCCTCGATAATCACCCCTCACAACCCATGGCTTTTTGCATCACCATCCCGAAAAATTGCCAAATCTACTTGGCATTTTCTTGCTTTTCTTTTTGCTATCAATGGCTGTCGGCATCAATGGTTCCGACGACCGCTTCTTAGTGATAGCAAGCTTCGTTGTTAGGTACTTTCCCACGTTGTCATCTTTGGCTGTTTCAGTTGTGGGAATGCTAGCGACATCCACTTCTTCGAGGTTGTCATAGGCAACCCACTTCCCGCCAACTTTGAGTACCGTGCCGTGATACTGGGATATTGCTTCTTTTGCAGCTTTATCCTTCGCGACCTGCACGACGTCCAGACCTTGCTCTTGAGCTTCTTCGAATTGCTGGAACGGATTAGTAAACACTTGCGCATTCTCGATCCGTACGTCTTCAATAGGTCGATCATCTGCGCCAGTCTCCACCCCTTCTATGGCGTTCAAAACATCCATCCCTCCAACAACCCGACCAAACACAGCGTGCTTTTTGTCCAAGTGTGGGCACGCTTTGAAAGTGATAAAAAACTGGGAGTTGTTCGTGCCTGGTCCAGAATTTGCCATACTTAGTACTCCTCGACGATCGTGAGACTTCAACAAAAAAGCAAAAATGTATCATTAGTGAGCTCAAGCAACCATAGCATACAAAATTAAGGCTGCATTCTTCTTACCAAACGGCTGTCAATCTCATCACGAAATGGCTTCTTCCAAGCGGATTCCCCACCCCGACCTGTTCCAGTTGGATCACCTCCTTGCATCATAAAGCCTTTGATGATTCGATGAAACAGGACACCATCGTAGTACTTGTTCTGACACAAGGTAATAAAGTTATCAGCCGTCTGTGGAACGAAATCGCAATCCACCTCTAGGTTGATATTGCCATGGGAGGTAATAAGTCGCACGAGACCTTTTGTCTTCAGTTTTCGCACAGTTTGCCATCTACGCTCAAGGCGCTCTTGGTCTGAAGCTATCGCCAACGCATTCCTAGTAATAGGAGCTTTCACACTGGATGTGAATGAGCTCGAGCATTCACCAGCAGTAAAATGCGAATACAGCAATTTTTCTGAGCTTGTTTGCTTCCTTGTCGTAGTGTCTTCCTCCAAAACATTGCGGTGGGTTAATGACGCCACAATTTTATCCTTCTCACTCACGTCATCAGCTCCACTTTTGATCCTGGATGACAGCTCCTTCTGCGCTGCTCGCTTAGCACCCAACTAAAATGACAAGAAAAAGTAAGCAATGTTTACAGCAAACATCTCTTTCCATGGAATACCTCTTCTAAAATGCGATCCGTTGCAGCATTCGTCCGAATATTTTTTGCCGCAGTCGCTGAAAGAGCGTTCTATGTCAACAATATCACGTAAAGTTATAAGAATCACTTTTCTCGCATCATGTAATTATAAAATTTACAGGACTTACGTCGTCACTTGCTTTTGCGCGCCGTAAATGCTCAAAGTTTTCGATTTCTCGGTTGGAACAATCTTGCGGATCCTGCAAAATGATGATATCTTTGCGCTTAAAATTTGCACTAGATATAAGATCCTGTCATCCGAAAGCATTGAAAACTCGAGGTGAATAATAGGTACTTTTGCTTCCTACTAGTCGCAGATTCGTACCATCCAATTCTTTGGTTTGATGTTTAGCTCTTCAATAGCCTCATAGCAGAATACGTTGCCGGTTGTCGCAATTGCCGCGATCTTGGTATTGTCTGTAAAAACTTTGTAAGTCACAGGACAAAAGTACTCTCCCTGCGAACTTTTGCTAAAGTTGAGCTGGATCAAGTCTTTTAATGCCAGGGGTTTGCCCGTCACAGGATTCTGCAAAATAACATATGAGCATTTCTACCAATCGTTTAAATTAGCTAGAGGTAACGCACGATTTGATGCTTCTTAATATACGGCACGACCGCTTCCAGCTCAAACAGGTGGCCCTCACGTGTACATACTGGATTCTAACGGTAGCATTGTATTCACTAATACATGAGTGCAAGAAACTTTATAGTGGGATGGTGTTGAAAGCGCACACCGTGAAGGGACAAAGAGTAATAGCGCAACAATTGAACGGTAGACCTAATGATTTACAAACGCACCGAATATTAGTAGGCAGGAGGTATGATAAGAAGACATAGTATACTGTACGCTTGTAGGCACGACGTGTCTCTTGCTTCTTGCCGCCGTAAAGGTACTTGTGCTCAGTTTGCGTGATGAACAACCGGTCCTTACTATGCCGATTCTTGCCCATGAGATATCGCTTAAATTTATTTCAGTAGCCGTAATTTAAGGTACCGTATAACCGGTGATAAGACTCAATTGCAGAATCGACTCTAGGTGGACCAAATTTTCTGGAGGCGCTTGTTGGACCAATCAACGTTTTTTGAAAACTAAAATTCAATGATTGGCTTATTTTTGCCAATGACACATCCCCAATAAATTCAAATTGGCTCGACTGCGTACTGGATTCGCCAAATCCATGAAAGTGGTACATTTTCGCGATCCAATCAACAGCTAGAGCGCCTCCAGAAATTTTTTGGCATAATAAAAAGAGGGCGCTGATAGCTAGACCACACCCTTTTGATAAATGGACCGCAAACCCCATATCTGACCAATCAGAAGCAACGGACGCGTACTCAACACCGGGAACATTTTGACTACACGTGTGAGTTTGTAGGTTTCCAATCGGTGGGAAAGTCTACGCTTTTGACAAAACTCTTTAGACACTTTCGTTGAACCGTCGTCATGGACTGGAACGTTCTCGGAGGCTGCTTCGTACGCTCACGGCCATCCCTGGGACACTTAATTATCGTGGTGCGCGTATTCAGATTCTTGACTTGCCTGGTATTATTGAAGGTGCTAAGGATAGCAAAGGAGGTCATTGGTACAGCTCGAACGTGTAATGTGATCCTCATTGTGTTGGATGCGATGAAACCTGCAACGCACAAGAAACTGATTGAGTTCGAACTTGAAGGGTTTGGCATTCAACTTAACAAGAAACCAGCCAATATGGTACTTCGACGCAAGGAACGATGACGGATTAACTTCCAGGCCACTTGTACACAGAGTGAGCTTGATGCCGACACCGTGTACCAGATCTTCAAGAGTACAAGATCCATAATGCCGATGTGACGCTACGGGTGGATGTGACAGTGAACGAATTTATTGACCAGATTGAAGGAAATCGCGTCTACATTCCGGTCTTTACGTATTGAACAAGATTGATCAGCTCGCGATTGAAGAGCTGACGATCATTGATCAGATTTCGCACAACGTCGTCATATCGGCACATCACGGCTGGAATTTGGACGAATTGCTCGAGACGATCTGGGATTATTGCTATATGATCCAAACCAAGAGGCAAATTGCCAGACTATAGTGCACCGGTAAATCTGCACGAGGAATCACCGAAAGTCAAAAACTTTTGTCTGCGTATTCACAAGTCGCTACTGAAGGACTTCAAGTATGCGTGGGTCTAAGCACAGCCGCAAAAAGTGGGGAAGGAGCATTCCTTCAAGACGAAGACATTGTGCAGATCGTCAAAAATGTGTAAATTGGGGGTAGAAAACCGAGATTTTTCAGTTGTCCTCGTGTGCTTCCATGTCGAAGACGCTATCAGCGGTACAATTAGATAAACTACATGACATTTGAATTAGTTAGTACTAGTGAAAGTGTCGTCAAAATGTTCCCGGTGTTGAATACGCGTCCGTTGCTTCTGATTGGTCAGAGCTGGGGGGTCCGTTTGTCGAAATGGGTGTAGTAGTCCAGCTATCAGCGCCACACTACATTAGTAATAGGAAAATAGTCCTAATTTGTTTAATACTTCCTCTGTCCAGAAAAATAAGGCCGTTCTTTTCTAAAATTCATTTTTAAGCAGGGAGAGGTTGTCTGAGGCTAGATGATTGGACGTTTTGAATTGTGAATCCATGCTGATTGGCGGAGTTTTTGTCTTATTCAAACACCCCAGCCGTTTTCGAGATATGGCCCTCAAAGTCGGACAAACCGCGGGATCCGTGTTCTCAAAATGACGCAGACGGATCCGAAACACCGCAAGCACTGCAAAAACTTGGCAGCGGACCGACGCAAGAAGGTACTCGTTCATATATTCTAAGTATGCGTACTATTTATCCTGTCTAACGGTGTGACCAAAGATCTTACCCTAAAAATTTGACGTTTCTCAGCGCCAGATACGTCGTTTTAGAGCATGAACGCGCGCCAAGCTTGAGGTAGGAAATCGGTCGTCATGGTCCCAGCGACCGAAAACTACGCGCTGATACAGAATTCGCCGCGACGCTCGCGCAAACCATCGCACATATTGCCCTTTTTTATCGAACCAACATTTGGACCTTAGCGGAGTGTCTTTGAATTTATATATGAAGCTGTACTTAACACCAATTCGGTCTTATATTCCTGGACATGCTTAACTGTTGGCACAGCCTTTTATTTCTGGACAGAGGTATTACAAATTAAACAATTGAGAACAAACTGCTGCATTTGTTCCTTACCTAATTACGCTCTTCCTCACTGCAATTTAACAGCGTAAGCCTGTAACAGTTATCCCGTTACACCTGGTAGCACTTTGTGGCCCGTCTTAACGACCACTGTTTGTTTGGTTGCGTTAAGAACTTAGCAAAGCGCTGAAGTAAGCTGGTTTTAAGAGCCGATCGATCGAAATGACATCAACCGAGCGCCAGCAGGGGCAAGACTCAGTGAGAGAAGGTTTCTCTCGCTACCAACCACTTCAAGTGGACGTGGTAGCAGAAATGATGAGACATGGGTCCGACGTCAATTCCGTGCTCCGGGGTACAACCACGGAGGAGGCACTCGAGATAATTTTGGACGACATTATCTCGTTCCCCAGGTGCGATATGAGTCAGTAATAGCGCGATCGCCGCCAACAACGCCTACAGCAAGCGTTGAGGTACTGAAGTGCGTTTCACAGACGAAGGGGGAACCCTTTTGGAGATGGTTCGCAGAAGTAGAAGATGCAATTTATGCGCAAAAGAATTCTTGAACCCCGTCAGCAAGCATATTTTGCGACGACATGCCAAGACGGGACGCCAGGGCTTGGGCAATGGGCCGCAGATCCACTGATGAGTCTGCGGTCCCGATATATCAGGAATCCGAAAGAGAGCTACAGATCTGGCATGCTTGAACCACTTGTCTGTGAGTGCTACTTCCAATAGCCCCGTGATTCCCCGGGCAATAAGTTCAGCTCCATAACCATCTCAGACCGAGAATATTCATCCACTCGTATACTGTCCACCAAGTAAGGGTCAGCATTGCTGCCCGGGGGACGGCTGATGTAATCGTCAAACTTGCAAGTATTGTCGGTTACGATTTGCTTTGGTTTTTGATTATCCGCCTTACCGACATATGCATAAGTATACTAACACTAGACCGCTCGGCTCGAACCAGATTCCAACCTGGTGAGCGATCTAGTTAAACATCTTGTCCCCCTCTATGACAACATTCCAGAATGCTTGGTCGGGACATTTCACTTCTTCATCTGGTTATAGAACCCCTCGATCAAGCAGAGTATGGCGTCGTGTACTGCCCCACATGACGTACAGGTAAAAAGGCAGTGCTCGGCTGAGTGTCCCTTCCGTTCACACTTCTTGCAGTTCAGCGGCTTCCAGCAGCCTCGGCCGTCATGCTTAATAGACCCACAATGGTTGAACTTTCGCTTGGCGTAGTCCTGCCTGGGCAAACTCTGATCTAACCCGGTAGGTACTGATCGGGACCTCTGCCTGGCTTCTGCCGAGAACATGCTCTCCTTTTGAATCACCTCCAAACCGTTGATATTTATCTACCTAACTGGTACCATCCGACTCCATTATAACCTTTTGAACATCACGGGTTGTCCTGGTCGAAAGTGGCTTGCTGTCATGATCCATGTTGGGTCGCGATTTGTACCTGCCCGTTCCGATGGCTGCCTTGGACCTAGATTATTTGCGCTCTGATGCGTCCGTAGAGTTATTTCCAACTCGTCAGTATTTTTCAGGCGCAGTAAGGCGGGATGATTGGCCGATTCTCGTTCGTCTAGCGTACTTATGAAATGCTCCACATGGTTCCAGGCAGCTTCCAACCTCCTTGACCGGTATGTTGGCTCTTATGCCCGCAAAGCTCGGCCAGTGGAGGGACTCGAGGGGGGCCTCGTCTGCTTTCTTCTTCGTGTGAAAATACTGCTAGGCCACTGACATCCCGGATCCACAGTGCTGTTTGCCAAATACTTCCATCAATTGTTTTCAATTGTCTCGAATTTTCGGCTAAGTTGCTGGATTCAGCTCTTCGCTGGTCCCTTCGTAAGATCTCCGAAAATTATGCACTTCTTGTAATTCAGGGTCCGGTCTCTCAGACATGCTGACTTGGTCTTGCTTGGCCTCGTCGTCGCCCATGTATCGGCAAATAAAGTCCTTCAGCTTGGACGTCGCCGACATCCTGACCCTAGTTATCGCCTCTGTCCGGGTCGGGCAGATGTCATATTGGCCCGGCGAGCCATTCCTAAATCCAGGTCATCTGGATCATAGTGCAGGTCGCCGACCTGCACGTCGGGCGGATTGGGACACACTCTCGTTCGGATGAACTGATTCCATGTCTTCATCCACCATATCGCTGGTACAAGTTCTGAAAATTGGCTGGGGCGTCCGTTCTTCATGGGAAGTGGGGTGGCCATGCGGCCCTATGTCAGGGCGGCTGGCATTAGATCGACGCTGCTCTTCCAGGTATCTCTTCATCATTGCTGAGAACTTATTCTGTATGTGGTCCGGCACTTGGGGACCAGCGTTGGGTTCTTCTTTGATCTTTGAAGTAATGTCTTCGGCCCTTGGGTCTGTAAAATCCACATTCATCTCCATCTGGTCGCCGCCCGACCGTCCTTTGTTTGGGTAATCTGGCTTATACCATTCCCCATGGTGGCCGGCCTCCTTCAGGTAATCTTCACTTTTGTCCTTCTTTGGGTCATGTATGAACTTTCTCAAATTTCAATACACTCTTGCATCTGTGTCTCATCAATTTCACACCCAACCTTAGAAGCAAAGGTGGTGTCGACGATAGAGACTTCTGCTCCTGAGTCAAACAGCATAGTGGCGACCTGGTTATTTATCTTTCCGCAGATTTGACTTCGCTAAAACAACTTGTCTGTGAGTGCGGCTTCCAATATCTCCGTGATTCACCGGGCAATAAGTTCAGCTCCATAAGCACCTCATACCGAGAATAATCATCCACTCGTATACAGTCCACCAAGTAAGGGTCAGCATTGCTGCCCGGGGGTAGCTGACGTTATCGTCAAACTTGCAAGTATTGTCGGTTACGCTTTGCTTTTCGATTATCCGCCTTACCGACATATGGATAGATACTACCCCTAGACTGTGGTAAAGGGGTTCCAGGTTTAATCAACTGGCGGATCAATGATAGGTCCACTATCTGCTTGGTTAAACTACCAACTGGGGTAGCTACCGTGAGTAAGCTTACAAATAGACGAAGGTGTCAACAGGGGCTTCTTTCAGACAACGAAACGGGATGGATGAAGAAGAACTGAGGCATGTCGGGCCTACGCAAAAGGATGTGGAAGAATTGAGGGCAGGTTCTGAGTCGGGAATCTATGTGGGTCAGCGTGGTGTGCAGCGGCGATGCCGGGTAAGGTCAGGGGTGCTGCCCGGAACCAGCAAGTGTGAACTGAGGCAATTCGTCGCCCTATCAAGGTGATCAGCAGTGAGTGCAGATGGTCAAGGGTCGTGTGAGGGGCTCCGGTGATGCTGACAGGGCTAGATTACGTAGTATCCTGGACAGAGCATTATTAGCCATTCAAGTGACCAGAATGGGGACGTTGAAGATAACAAGTGGGTCACCATATTTGGTGTTTTACACACGAGCGACCACGAAGAAAAGATATAGAAGATACAGGTGAGTCACCATATTTTGTGTAGGGTACACTAAAGGTTCATATTGAAAAGTAGGGTAAATTCAGTATACGTTTCTCTTTCTAAGAAACAAGCCGCGATTGGTTCGCAGCAGAGGGTTAAAAAGGTCCCCTCTAGTTGTTAGTGGCTTGTCCGGGGTAGGTCACATAAGACCCACCGGATTTCCTCTCATTTGGAATTCGTGTACTCACTCAAGTCGCCCGTGTTTGGAACACGGTATAATAATATTGGAAAGGAAGGTGAAGTTTTGGCTGACTGTGGAAGAGTTGGATCTTATTTGGAGCTCACGTTTGTTCACATAAGATTGGAGTAGCCCCCTTTTTTCTTTGGTTGTGCTGGATGATTGAGCAGTCTCGGTCCAGTAGTTGCGGTATAATGAAATCAAATATTCGCCTATCCGCACCCAGTAAAGATTTCCGCCCAGGAGCAACCCTAGTCCTAACGCTTGTCACGCTGCCCTAACCGGGCACCTTAACCTTTCGTCCGAGTGTTCACCAAGAGAGCGTAACCGCAAGTGCTACGGGTACACAATGTGAGATTTCAAGAGATTAATCATCCTAGTCGTCATAATGGTAGTGACCTGTCGGGTCAGTCCAATGCTAACCCAGATCACGACATGGATGAGCGGAGTACCCCCCCCCGACAGTCAGTCATTTAAGTGTTCGAACCTCGGAAAGAAATTTTAAGATCGACTGCACCACAATGGGTTCTCTTCGTCACCCTGGATATCACCGCAAGTCCCTAGTGGGCGAAAAACCGAAACCAATTAAAAGTGTTAAGGATGTAGTGTCGGGTGGATTCAGGGAAGACATATCGCCCCCAATAATGCTGAAGATTGAAGGACGCGATTGTTGACTCGGATTGGGGGAGAGGTCGACATCAAAGAAGAAATTACTTCACTGGAAGCTCACACCGGAGCCGGCGCACGGTTGCTTCAACTGGGAGGGGACGACCTGACCAGGGATGAGGCGATCAACGACGGTACACGATAAGGAATGTGTGGAGAAATCGTAGAAAGTACCGCTACTTGATCGAATCCATAATGACCTTAGTAGAATGGGTTGGTCGGAGAGGCCGATCGTTTCATGAGTGATAACGCGACCGACCGGACCTCCTCCAGGTATCTGAATACAGGTTGGAATGCGCCGACCACCTTGGATGGTCGAATTATTTTTCCCGCGGGGTGTGATAACAGTTAAACGTTGGTTCATTGGTCAACATGAACTGTTTCGCCCGTTTTGACGCCACGGTCGACCGAAGGAAATCGATGATCATTGGATAACGTTTTATTATGGCGGGGAGGACCGAATGGGCCTGTTTATCAGGTGTGTGATGGCCGGACGAATTCTCTGACCAGCTAACCGGAATAGGAGGACCGATGTGATCGAAGTGGATTGGCCAACCGGACAAGGATGACCCAACCAAGAATGATCATGTAGACAGCAAAGGTGGCCGGATTATTGTGAAGGTTGATTGAAGGTAATATCGACCAATCGTGTGACCAGATGATTAAGTTCGAAGTGTTACACTTAGTATTGGATTTCTTAGGCTTTTATATTTTTAGTAGTAGGATTGAATTTACTAAACAAAGAGTCGCTCCGCCACGCACCGGCTCATTGGAGCATAGGCCTATAAGAAGGTCCCTTGCAGCTAGAATTATTCCAGGTCGAAACGCGTACTTACGCACTTTAGCTCGCCGAAAGCCCCCAACGGGATTGTATTAGATTGTTTACCCTCCCCCTCACGTTCACGTGATTAGAGCACGTAAATTACTTGGAAAGTTTTGTGGAGGTAATTAAGTGGGTTTACAGTGGAAAATCGTGATTATATCGTGGAATCTACCGACGTATGCATTAATGATGAACTTAGATCGCTCGGCTCGAACCTGATTCCAACCTGGCGAACGATCTAGTTTAACATAATTTCGACGTCAGATGGAAGCATGCCAACATGTTTAGTCGGCACGTACCACTTGCGCATCCGGTTGAAAAATTACCCGAGCTAGCATCATAATCTTTTCACAAGTCTTACACACGAAAAAACAATGATCGGAAGAATGGCCCTTCTGGTCACACTTCCCACACGTCATTATTTTCCAACAATCACGGTCGTTATGTTGGTTCATCCGCAATGGACACATTTCCTACGAGGTCGGTCTGGTTTCCGTCTCCTTTCCGTTCATCAATTCCAGTAACCGTCGACCTCGGACGGAGTACGGTTTCAGTCGTGCAAATATGGCGATACTGCACTTCGTCAGAATTTAGACTCGACCTGCCACTTTCTTTTCCTGATCCGGAACTATCCGATTCTCTTGCGATCATACGGATTGCCCTTTCTGGTCATGCCGCTAGTGTGGTGTAGTCGCTCTCAGAAAATCTTCCTGAGACGCGAACACCCACGGGGTCCCAGACGACTGACT
>MIQA02000999.1:88912-99720 GCA_001887855.2 Sclerospora graminicola | reverse complement strand
GATCGCTCGGCTCGAACCAGATTCCATCCTGGCGAGCGATCTAGTTTAACATCTTCTCGACATCTGGTGGGAGCATGCCAGCATGTTTAGTCGGCACGTACCACTTGCGCATCAGATTGAAAAATTCTTCAAAAGGGCAGGCACCAGCATCGTGAACCTTTCCGCAAGTTTTGCACACGATAAAACAATGGTCGGAAAAATGGCCTTTCCGATCACACTTCCTGCACGTCATTCTTTTCTGACAATCGCGGTCGTTATGCTTGGTCGACCCGCAATGGACAATTCCTACAAAATCGGTCCGAGTCGGGCTGGTTTTCCTACTCCCTTCCGTCCATTAATTCCAGTAATCGATGACCTTGGACGAAGTACAGTTTCCTTTATGAAAAGATGACAATTTTGTTTTTCGTCAGAACGAAGACTTGCCGCTTTCTTCTCCAGAACTGGAATTATCCGATTCTTTTGCAATCCTTCGGATAGCCCTTGTCGATAGGGTCACTGGTGCCTTGACTTGGTCAGGATGTGGCTGCGATCAGTACCAATTTGATTATACCTCGACCTTGGGTTCTCGACATTTAGCTTGTTGTAATGTTCTCAAAGTCTGTCCAGTTCTTCTTTAAGAACATTACAACGTCCAGAGTACCGATGAAGTGCTCGACGTGCACGCGGGCCGTATTCACATATTTAGGGCCTTTAGTCGGCATCTTTGCTCTCAAACCATTGGCATTCAAACGATGTAGGTACTAGATCTGTGTTTCGTCCGACCTTTTCTTCATGTGGTAGTATTGTCTTGCGACTGATTGAGATGCAATACTACTCCTCACATTCATCGCATGATTGTAGCCATCTCGATCAACTTTCCCGGCTTCACTACTAAAGCTAATTTTTTGGCCGGACCTTTCATTAAATCGGCGAATATCAAACATCTTCCCCCTTCCGGTATCTTGTCCTTCCGGAAGGCTGATTTTATCCGGCTAAACCAGGCTCTCGACTCATCATCATCTATGTTCTTTCCAGTGACATCTTTCAATTCGGAAATGGTTGACATCCGAACTCGAATGATTGTTCCAGATTCGCCGTCAAATGTTTGTGCTGAGGCCATACATGTCTTGTGATCCTGGTGGCTAGTTTGGCAAATTGATCGGATACGTCCAGCCGATTCGATTGACTCAATGTCCACAACCGCAGGTGTTTGCACTGGTTTAGCCGTTGGTCGATTGACATCCGACCTTTGTCGCCAAGCCCGCCCCGGACCAGGTGCTTATTGGTGCGAGCAATGTTGTTCCTGTACGAAACGGTCCGACGTGGACGTAAACATAGTCACCATCTGTTCTTTGAAGCCGGGCATGCCTATAAAATTATTACTGGGGGTCGGGTTGTTTTGCTCGATACCTTGAGCGGCTTCAGAGCTGTCTTCTGACCCGACCCGGCCAGGTTCAGGTTTTCTCTTTTTGCTCTGTGATTCGATCTAGGGATGGATCTGTCCTGCACCTTTCGGATCTAACGTCATACAATTCACTTCTATTTAAGAATCGGTAGAATACGCTATAGACGAAGCCGGCCTATTGATCGATCAGTCATAGAACGTTCGATCAGCTGTGATCGGTGAGAGGTATCAACCGCTGGTGATGGGGCCATGGGATTCACTCCGACCAGCGACGCTAGGTGATGGTATAATGTTACCATGGCTATTTTGATCGTCTTTCGGTCTAGATCAAACAATTTATTCACGTCAAAAACACCTGTAGTGATGCCGGCCGCTTTGATCTGGACCTGCAGGTTTCTGATCCGATTGAGCTGGCTACCGGAGACGGTTGGTCTAGCTCCTCGACCTTCCAGCTTTCCAAGGATCTTGAGTCAGATGATTTTTATGACTCGATTAGTCTCCAGGAAATTATAAACTTCGCAAAGGTAAAGCATGCGTTATCTTAAACGTAGTTTTCCTAGCCGATTCGGGTTTTTTCTTCGTCGTCTTCGAACATGTTCGGTTAAGGTTTTATATTTTTTAAGTAGATCATTTTGATCCGCCCCCATCCTTTTGGTATTTTCCTATGCATGGGATCGAGGCGATCCTTTCCCGGATTATAGTTGATTTTACTATAGCCCGTGTCCGCTCCTGTCGGACACTGATGGCAAGTTGTATTATCTTTAGTATCGACTTGGAACTCCGCCGGACCAGGTCGACCATTTTTTTTCTTTTACTCATCGGAGGCGATACGCCCTCCTCCTATTCACCCGAAAAAAAATCCTCCACTTTGGCATTTACATCATTCTCATCTTCAGGGGAATCACGGTGATGTACAAAGTCACCAAGTGACTCCGGCACGCACACCATTGTGGTGGAGACAATTTCCAAATCCAGAACGGAATTCCTGGGTGGAGCTCGGATTCCCAATCGCCTGAAGGACTAATTATCGGAGGGGACAATCCGTTAATCCTGGTCGACTTCAGAATCGGACAAGTCATCACTAGAATGACTGTCCATATCTTCCCGGTCATTAAATGCGACACAATCCAAATTTAATTTCCTCTCACTTTGTGTACCTATTGGTATTCGGTTGTTACACTCACTCAGGTGAATGCTAGATGAGGAAGATTTTCCGAATCAGATCGGAGGTAGTGTCTCTTCGGGACGGGGTTGTTCTCTGGTGGAAATCTTCACCAAAAACAGATCAGGAGTGATACTACGTATGCGTGCCGTAAAGGTCGGGTCGGGTTTTTTCAACCGACCGGGTCACCCGCAAACGAGAGATAACCAATAACCACGAAAAACACGATATAGCCACGATCTTCCACAGTAAAACCACAAATTTATCTTCACGAAAACCTTTCCAATTAATAAGACGTGTTAAAAACACGTGGGTGTGAGAGTGAGGGTTGAAAACCTTAAACAAACCCATCGGAGGACTTCCGGTAAGCCAAAAATGCGTCTACGCGCGTCTTAACCAGGGGGTTTGAGCTAGAGGGGCCTAACTAGCCCTGTGCTCCCAATGGCCGCCGACACGAGATGAAGCGGCTCTTTGCTAAGGGGGTAAATTCCATCCTATTATTTAAAATGCAATATATAATACCCAATGTGTCATACACCAACCTATATGACTTCCCTAATACTTTGATCTTGATTGTGTTATCACATGATTTAGTTGGTACCACTGTTGACCGTTCTTCGTTGACCTTCAACCTGGTGCTTAACCGATCTTCAACTAATCTGACCTGGTCAGTGCCACCTTGGCCGATCTTTAGCTGATCTTCAACCAGATCCTCGACCGATCTTCAATCGACCTGATCTTCAACCGGCCAGACCTGGCCCATCTAGAATCAGCTCGGAATCTGCTTCTCATGCTGATCGAAGCCGACTACTGGGGCTAGTTCAGCTTCGATCTTGATCAAACCCTTTATGGTCAGTATTTAGAGGCTGGCCGAGGCCTGCTCGGGTGGCTTGAGACCGGCTCGATATCGGCTACTTGACAAGCCGCTGATCTGAACCCGACTTTGCAGCCACCATGTACATAACCTTGCGGGATCGGCTCGTGGTCAGCTTTCTTAGGACCGACATGGCTGATCCGTTGATGTCGATTGGGGCCGGTTTGGGCTGGTCTTCAAAATTGACTTCGACTTGCTTTAGTTGGAACGTCTCCAGACAGATCGAAGCTTTTTACTCATTATTCTCTCAGACCACCATATTATAAGACTGGACCAGCATGTTCAAACGATCAACCATACTCCACAACCATCGGACCACTCGGATCACTGATATCAAACTTTGATATCACGTAGGCAACATGCTCCATCATATCCATTATATTGAACCAACCCTAAGTATGTTTAGTCGTTTATATCTCGGCTGATCTGCCTTTTAAGTTGGTCCGGTCCGATATCTGTACATCCATATCCAGTCGTGGTACTTAACCGATCCACACCACCTGGGACAGAACGTACTAACGGATATCTCCACATTTTTCTCCATATTTCCAATAAACCGTTATTACACGTATGATCGGCATGTCCCATCAATTAACCGTCGTACACTGCTCAACCGTGATGGGTGCCCGCGCGTCCAGCAATCAGCGTTGAGATGTGTGCCACTTACACCGTTTTGAATTCCGCTTCACCAACCGTATTTAATCCATTCCTAATTATACGTCTAGCGTTGGTTCTAGAGTTTGGGCGTTAGTAGTTTGTATTCGATAGCGCTGCATTTCTCTTGTTTATTACTCTAGTCCTCTTCATGGGGTATACGCCAAAATCCTTCATTATACGATATTCTTTATTGACTATCTCACATGCATATTTGCTCGCACGATTGGGCTCGCACGATTGTTTGTCGCGCAGATGCAAATTCAGTTTCAATCTCGCAATAATAGTGAAAGTATTCAACCATCACCATTTCACAGATGGAGGCATATATCATTTACGGGATCAGATATTATATCGTACCGGTATTGATTTAATACGTCATGTCAAAGATACCGTGTACTGTTCGTTGACTGGCTTAATCTCCAGGCGACAATCAACATCAAACGACATGTAACTTGTGTTTTAGGGTACTAATTACTTTTGATCACAACCTCTCAGCTGAAAGTTTACAGAAAAGTTAATGATACACATTTAAGTGGACATGGCGCCATCGACCGGACGAAACATAGTGAAAATGGAGGCCGCAGGCCACGTACATCATATCGTTTGGAGAGGATTTCCACAGAAAAAAGCAAACCAACACAAGCGGCGGCGAGCTGAACAGTCTGCGGTGGCTGCGTTGAAGCTTTTACAGATCATATAATCATTTTAAAGCTATTAAAAACGATTCTTTGCTTCAACCATAATTTCATTATTTGGTCACAGTGTCAGGTCGCCGGATACGTGCGACGTGATATATTATATACCCGGGGTAGGTTACACAAAAAGAATGCATATTGATAAACAATGACGCATTAAGGATACACAGCAAAATACATATCAGATAGGTAATGACTTCACAGTCTGACGTCATTAGATGACGTCACTAAAATGCTTCAAGAACGATATGTAAAAAAAGATAGCTAAGGGTAGCGAACTCAGGACCTAAATTTTCAGTTTTAAATACCAAGTCTCCACACACACCGCTAAAGACAATTCATTATCTTATCTTCAAACTGTTGTGTGTGGTCTTCCATGGTATAGTGTGCCATTTGCATGGTCTGAAACACGTGATGTTTAGTCACTCCCCCTCGTAGGGCAATTGCAGTCAATGCAGTGCAATACTTCGAATGCTGCCTTATTAAATTAGTATAAGTACACCGACCGCTTGGCGTGGACTAAAAACCATACTAGTATTAATTTGACATTCCCTATGAGGTCTCGTAACTGGGTAAGAAAACCCTGGATACGGGTACGGGAGGAAAGAGAACCGGAATTATCCCCACGAAAATATGATCGAATTTCAGAAATTAGCATAACTTCTCAGCACACAAGATATGAAGCGGACACATATATATGACATGGGCTTAAAGAACAAGATGCTTCCCATACTAGAGTAAGAGTGGGGTGATGGATAGCTGTCATTATTCTGGGTTCACGGCGTATAGAAAAAGGTCAAGCTATTGGATCCCTGCCAGTGATTCAATTGCTTAGATGTCCGACGGTCTTGAGTGATATTTCGTGGTAATTACTCACCCAGGACTTGTAGAGGGTCGGCATGAGGAAAAAGCGCCTATCATTCGATTGCGGCAGACAGCAGGAGGTATTTAGTGGAGACTAGAGTCGTCCATGCCAATGGTGGATTCGAAGGGGGGGGGCGAATAGTCCTTACCATCGTTGTTTGCTGGCATCTCCCTTATCTGCGTCGGATAGGTTCGCACCTGGATGAGGAGACTGCATTCTGCAAAATTTCGGGCGGCTTCGTAAATTTCAAGAAAATTTATCACATAAAAATGGCAGCCAGGCTCTCAGAAGTTGTAGATAAATGGAAGAAAAGAAGAGATCTAGATGGGTAGTGAACACACATTCAAGATCAGACACCAAAGCAGGTATGGAAATATAATAATCTTTTAACTTACCAACAGATATGGGTAATGTACAGTGTAGCTGTGGTGAAGCAGATTCTAAAAATGAAAATATGAGTGGTCCACACGCTACGCTGATTGGATGGTCGCGAGATCAACAATTACGGATGGGCAGGAAGTGACCGCTGGTACGTGGGACAAAAACCAACGTTAAACGGTGCACATAATAACGGAGACAAGTGGAGGATGTTAGGGAAAGTCTGGAAGTCACCGTCGTTATGTCAGACCATGGTTTATTCGGTTCGAGTGGATCGGCCAAGTCATGCGACCGCCCATGGATGTTGGGTACCAGCCAGACCAGGTCGACCCAAGAGCTGGATATCAGCTGGGATGCGTCGACAGATCTAGATTGCAGCTGTATCAACTCATGGAATGTGGTTGGGTTATGTCCTTCGAATTTTGGCTGGACATCGGAGTTTCGAGCGGCTAGACTTGTTCATTGCTACGATCGACCTTTAAATCTGCTGGTCTAACACGCTAGGCCTTCCGGTCGATAGGGAACACTGGTCAACCCTAATAGAGTTGAAGGAGACTGAGGGGTACCAAAATACGTAGCATGGATTGTTTAGAAAGGTCCCAGATCGGGTCGAAGTCGGCTCCAGAAGTTTACCCCATGAAGTCGGTTTGAAGGTCAACCCCGGGTCAGCAGAGGTGACCCGACCATGAAGGAAGGCGATATCGACCGATGATGTGATGGTATGATCAAGATCGGAATATTGGGTAAGTCACATAGGTTGGTGTACGGTACACTTAATATTGGATTTTTACATACTGAATAATAGGATTGAACTTACCCCCTTAGCAAAGAGTCATTCCGCCACGTGCCGGCGGTCATTGGGAGCACAGGGTTAACAAGCCCCCTGTAGCTTAACTAATTTCCGGTTGAGACCGTATAGGCGCACTATGGCTCACCGGAAGTCACCTGGCGGGATTGTACTGGATTATTCTATTCTCACCTGTCGTGTTTCGAACACGTGATTGGATGGGAAAGGTTTGTGGAGATAACTAAGTGAATTCACTGCGGAATATCGTAATTGTATCGTGATTTACGCAGTGCTAAGTGGTTATTGGTTATTTCTCATTATGGCTGGCCTAGTCAGCCAAAGATTTCCATTCCGACCTATACGATACCTTATATAAAGGACCATCCCTAATCCGTCCTTCGGTAAAGATTTCCACGGGAGAACACCCCATCTTGTAGAAGTCACTTCTCCACTACTTTATGAACGTATTCGACTTGCTAACCTCTTTCTTAGGGCAAGGATCTTGGGATTTTTTTTTTCAACCGCTTTCCAGAAACCACGGAACGGTGGACTCTAGTTGAAATCGATTTCCCGATCAGGAAAATTGATTTTATCGAGAGTCCACCGAGTTAAAAAGATTCCAAATTTTTCCTGGAGACTAACTAGGTCTTGAAAATTATTTGCCCCAAGATTCTTGGGACGTTAGAAGGCCGAGTAGCTAGGCCGACCACTCCGGTACCTAACTCGATCTGATCAGAAGCCAACTTGGTCATATCGGAGAAGTCGGCATCACTCCCGGCGCCTTTGATACGAATAAGCTGTTCGCCTTGGACAGTGAAGTGATTAACGTGGCTATGATAACGTTATATGAACACCTAGCATTGTCGGCGGTGTAAATCGCGCGGTCTCATTACTACTTCGCACCGATCACAACTGATCGAACACCCAATGGCTAGCATCGCACAGGATGACGAGTCGGTTTACGGGTCGGCTCCGTCTATTGCGGATTCTACTTATCCTTCTATCGGAAAACCCGTATTACGCTAGGCCCAAAAGGAACCGAGATGATCGGCCCCAGGACGTGATATATTAATATATATACTCGGTGCAGATCAAAGTGGATATATTGTGGGCTAGCCTAAAGTGCACCAACCCAAAATCTGCACAGCATCTAAACTTTAACACCCAGTATGGTTGGGGTTATAGTGAGTGAGATTTGTAAACACAATATCACAATAGCAAATGTAAATCTTCTACGTTCAACATCAGCGACAGCGCCGAGCTAAAAGTACCACCGAAGTACTAGTATAGATAAGAGCAGCGAGTGGCAAAAAAGTCCTTACTGTAATCCAAAGCTTCAAAAACTGCTAAGAACCGTGCGGCTGGCCTTTATGGCATTTGAATCGACGTACTTAATCTAGTAAGTTACATTTAGTGTACCGCTTCTCCATTATTTTTAGCGAAGCAAATCTATTACGCGTTAGTACCTGGGAATGACTACGGAGCATGCAAAACATCACGTGCGTGTCATAACAAGACAACCAGTAAAGTAAGTAATGGTAAAAAAGTACCGTACTTCACCAAAAACACCACTAAAAATAATCACAATTTCAGGGTTTTCTCCCACCTTTTAACATTAAGGTGATTTTTATTAACAATAAAATCACCACATGGTTTGTACCGAAAAAATAAAATCACCGTGGAGTCCGCACTCTATTTTGCCATCATAAAGAGATTTTTGCTGGCCATTTCATCCAATCAGAGATGGGTGGAAGCCGGAAAAGGGGCAAGTTACGCTATTGGTAATAATACTGGGTAAGACATTTGGTTGCTCTGAATGCTCTGTATGTTCATTACTAAAATACTTTGCAGCGATAGTGCTGTTAATCTTTCTATCTGGGTACCCTATGCTAAGTATATATGTATTTGTGAAGGTTTGGGCTAGAAGATTTTACTAGATAGCCAACCACCAGTGTGGTAAGTAGTGATACGCATTGAAATCGATCGTCGTTTGGGCTGCCAATGGTTTCCAGCGAGACTGCCTGTCAAAACGGATGTACGTTGCTTTATGAAACAGGAATGACAGCATGTTCAACTGCGCAGCGGCAGCTGCTGCAAGTAGCGGTTATTTGGAGATTTTTCACTTTTTGCAACGGAATTGGGTCTCGGATCTTCAAAACCACTTGTCGCCAAGTTTTTTTCTTTTGCTCGTGTTGTCATGTTACACTGACTACATGTACTTCAAAATTTCTAAGCTCCAAATTGAACTGCCTATTATATCACTCCGTCGAATCCTTATTACGGATACCACTGTAACATTTTGTGATCGACAGATGCTTCATATAGCAAAGTATGTCTAAATCACCACGTTCTGTTGTGATTCGTGGTAAAGCGCCACTAAACGTTCCTCGGTGAAGTGTCGCCGAAACTCAATATTATCATACAACAGATCCAGGAGCCCCGTCTAATAATAGGATGAAAAAGACATCGATGGTTATAACCAATGTTGAGGCTGCGGTCGGCAATTGATATTTTAGAAGATGGGAATACTTGAAGATATACCGTATTTAAAATAGAAAGGGAATGAATTAGGGTACTGGCTGAACAGCCTTAAGTACAAAATGCTAACCTATTGGTACTTGAAGCTCGGCTTAAGGCTAGTAAGTAGGCGGTTTAGCCAGTCTGAAGTAATGTATGATATTTATGCTGTAGCTCTTTTCTGCGTTGTTATTCCACTCTTACGATTTTAAAAAGGTGCCCTCAAAAAATCACAATTTGGGTTCATTTTTGACCATCTTTAATATTAACAAAATCACCTTTTAGAAGACAGCCAGGTGTTTATTTTGTTAAGTACGGTAGTTGTGGAGGGCGAAAGCACTGAAAACCACATTTGGATGAAGCTCATCATCGCATCAGTATATATCTATACTGAACAACCAGTTTAGCCGAAGCTTCACTGGCTCAGTATAATTCATTATTATATTTATATGTATTTAAACTATGCAATATACTGAACAAAACGATTTAGATATTCTATTGGCTACTTAACAAGTCCAGCTCGGTGGCGATGAACTCCACACGCATCCGGTATCTGATTGGATACTTGCGATTCCGGTACTCTAGTCTTGTTTGCACTGTTGTAATCATACAAAGCTGAAATCACTGAAACAAAGAGCAGCTTCGTTTTGCAGAGGTGCCCATACGTTATTCTGAATGAAGGAGCAGATAACTTACTTTTCTACTCCTTCGTAAAAAACGAGTCTTTATTATCTTCAAGACCATAAAAAATGATTTTTGTTCTTGCTGATGGTTTGAGCGCCCGTTATCATCAAGCTGGCGCCAATTCATTGATTCCATCGTCTGTGGAATACCCTGTCTTTATTCTTCAGTTTCTTTCCACAGGATCTGTATAAAGGACTCCTCCAGCTTACCCTAAGACTCCCCCGTGCTTAAAGTTATCGCGATTATATTCTCTTTCTTCAATCGAAAAAAAAGTGAGTAAAAGGTTTAAACAATATCTCCAAGCTATTATCCGTGTACAAGCAAAGGAAATCACCGACTAGAAATTTTTGAAAGCATCATTTTTTTTGGTTCCTCACTGCATTCTTGCCTAGCTACTTCTTTGCGAGACATTTCTGTATTCGAATAAACTCCATCACAAAAGGTATCCGATTTCAAAGACGGAACTACAGTCTCACATAAATGTATCAGAATTTGCTGGTGAAGCGAAGAAATTTCCGTAGAAGGAATAGCACCATCTTCAACAAAACCCCACTGGTACCGTGTACCACTGTATCATCCATGTTGTTTTTACCTCATGCGTGTGCTCTGGGCATTAGCGCGTGATGTTTTGAACGCTCTGTAGTCAACTTTAAAATAAATACATTTTTGTTCCCATGTTGCAGTAGGAACTTATGCTTTAGTCAAGTTGTAGTCGATATTTCAGCGATAATCTTGAATAAACTTGCACTTGTTAGTTGAATCTTATACCTTACTATATCAAGGTATAACAGTCGACGTAGCTACT
>MIQA02000999.1:59370-88892 GCA_001887855.2 Sclerospora graminicola | reverse complement strand
TTGGCCAATATTACATTATATTATTGGCCAACCACCTTGAGGGGGGGTGATGTAATGGGGTACCATTACATAAGTGATATTTAGTTGAAACATCACAGTTCAATTTCAGACTTGCTGTCTGAAATGTGAATATTGGATTATAAGTTATTATAATCCACCCTGGGAAATCGATTCTGATACAAAAATATCGAATGTAAGAAAAGATCTACTACTAAGAGTATTATTAGATCATTTTTATATTACATGTTTATATGATTAGTCTAGATCTAATTATAGTAGTTAGCTCTAAACCACTCAAATATATCACTCTTAAACTTACCGTCTTGTAGCCACGTGTCGCAGTTATAAATTAACATATGCTAGTATAACTAAGGGACTATTTAATTAATTAAATAGTCCGAACCTAAGTTTAATCTTAATTAAACTATTGAGGATCAAATTACATTTGTTCCAAACCAATTTCACGATTCCTCACTTGTAGTTCAAACAGTGTAAGCCTGTAACAGCTAGCCTGTTACAGATGCTCTTTCGTGAACTTTGCCCTAATTTCGCTGTAACGTAGCGGACGCATTATTACCGGTTACATGGGTTATTGCTGAGGACGTCTCTTAATCAAATTACTCACTAGCTTTTTTTCAAGCGCTCTTATTGGCTAAAGAGACGAATTACACGGTTTATTGCCTATTTATTGATCACCAGCTTTACAGCGACGACGACCTCACCAAGGCAGTGATAATGTTTGTTGGCGGTGCCAAGGTGAAGGTTTTGACCGGTAGATGTGTTCAAAGTATCATTTTCCATGTTGCAGTAAGAGCTTATGCTTTAGCCAAGTTGTAGTCGATTTTTCAGCGATAAACTTCCACTTGTTTGTTGAATTTTATATCAAGGTATAACAGTCGACGTAGCTACCAAGTCAGACGTAGTCGCGTAGGTTAAACATAGGGACTTAGTCCATAAAATGTGTATTAGGAAGTGATTAAGTTGCTACCTTATCAATATGCATGCGAAGTGTCGAGACTTACGAGACAAAGTGCGAGTAGTTTTGAAACCTACACTATACTTACCCCTCGGTTATGGCATTTCACCCAACTTTGCTCTTTCAAATATAGCGATGTACCGTAAATCTTCCAAAAGAGCGCTCCAGTAGTAGTACCGTAATAGTCGTCATTATGTAACTAACTTAATAATGAAAAACTGATGTTACCGTAATACTTCACTTTTCAACACTCCTTCTTGAAATAAAATCTGCCATCACTTCAATCCAATTTCGGAGCGTAACTCGTTCAGTCTTGGGTATGATAATGCTTTAGTAAGCAAGCCTGCCAACATATCTTGTGTAGAAACGTTGTTAGCCTCGATCTCGCCATCTCTTAAACTTTGAAACAATATACTTCAATCGTATATCCACATGTTTCATTTTTAAGCTTCCTTCCATGCTTCTTATCATCTTGATTGCGGCTTGGTTGTCCATAAGCAACACCATAGGACGCTCAACTTTAAGTTCTACTTCTTGGATTAATTCACGAAAACCCAACATTTCCACTTCAAGTTTTGAAGCCGCATAAAATTCCATCTCCATTGTAGACAGCGAAACACCACCTTGTTTCTTGCAAATCCAGTTCATTACCATGCCAACCATCAGCACAACGCCTCCTGTTGTTGATTTTCGATCATCTTTTGATCCAGCATAGTCGGAGTAGGCCTTGATATGTGTGGTAGATTCGTCATTTTTTGAGATTCCCATATGTAACTTCATATGTTTGGAGCCCTTCCAATATCTCACGACCCTTTTTTACAAATTCCAACCAATCTGCTTGGGCGCATGGGTTCTTCTAGTTGCCTCGTGCACTGCAAAAGATATGTCTGGTCTTGTGCACCGACAGATCCACAGCAAACTTCCAGCCAGCGATTGAAAAGATTTAATCGATACTTTTCCGTCTTTTGGTAAGACTTCGCTTTCTTCAAGATTCAAATCTTTATACTCTTCCTTTATGGGCACCTTAACAGGATTAGCATATTTTAAATCGAAGTCCTCGAGTATCGCGTCGATCATCACCTCTTGGTCCAGTGTGTATCCCGTTCGTTTGTCGACCGAAAAACCGCATACCCAAGAATTTTGAAAATTTCCAAGATTATTTATCTCCAACACCTTCATATCTTCAAAAAAATCGTCGACCTAGCCATCATTAGTTCCGGTTACAAGCAGGTCATCGACATAAACTCCAACGATCACCGTGTCGTGATCCGTTGATCTTACGTAGAGGCACATATCCGTCATGCACTGCGAAAAATTTAATTCGATCAATTTTCCATGTAGCAAACGATTCCACAATATCCCGGCTTACTTAAGCATGTACAACGTTTTCTCGAGCTTCAACACTCGTGAAGCTTGAAATCCTTTCGAAATGTTCTCCATGAGCTCCATATCTTCGGTAAATGTCGTGTTCGTCCTCGTAAGCCTTCACATATGTGTTAGGTATGTCCCCGTGTTTCGCAGGAACTTTCCATTTGCATGTCAAGGCAAGGACCAACTTCACGGTCCCCATTTCGATGACAGCCGCGAAATGTAGAGTGTAATCTATGCCGAAACGCTGTTCGTTTCCACATGCCACTAATCTTGCCTTGTAACGTTCGATATCTCCATTCTGATCTGTCTTTGTCTTGAACGCCCACTTGGTGTGTAGTGGAGTGCAATCCTTTGGTGTCTCGATGATTTTCCATACTTTGTTGCTTTCGAGAACCGTAATTTCTTCTTTTATAGCTGCGATCCGCTTCAACCTTTTTGCACTCTTCATTGAGTTCTTGGGATCCACTTCGCCAGCGAAATTCACCATGCCCAGGCCCGAAACTATATCTTCATTCGTCTTGTTTTCTTCATTAGTTTTCGATTCCGAAGTTTTTTCTTTTACATAGCTTCGGGTTCCGTGCCGTTCGCACTGTAACGGTTTCTTCTTTTCTGTGTCTTGTTTACTTCGTTGCGTTGCTCTTGTCGTCGTTCTTGAGCTCCTTCCAACCCTTGTTCTTCGTTTAATTCGACTTTGATCTGCCGGTTCTGCTCTTCGTCCAGTGTTTCGATATTCTTGATATGCTGTGTGACGATGACTTTCTTTTCTTGCTTCAGGTATACTTTGAAACGTTTAGTCTCTTCGCTTTTTCAACAATAAGACCGATCTGGGCCCTATGTGCAAGCGAGTTCTTGCCCGGATTTTGGTAGACTGTGCAAGGGGATCCAAATGCCACTATACTTCCGAGTTTCGGCTTCTGCCCACTCAAAATTTCGATAGGCGACATGTGTTTTGCGTTGGCGCTTGTGGGGCCTCGATTGATGATGTACGCGGCATATTGTACCGCGTCCCCCCAAAACATGAAAATATCATGCATCGAGCCATATTCATAATAGTTCGATGCATGCTTTCAGCTTTACCATTACTGGATTGTTTTCCAGCTTCACTGATTTGTCGTGACACTCCAGTACTTCTACAGAAGCCGTCGAGGTTCTTTTAATCGGCACCTCCATCGGTGCGTAAGATATGTACCTTGCAATCAAACTGTCTTTCGAGAAATGCCAGGAAGTGTTCAAATTTCTTAGCCGCAATGCCCATGCTCTTCGCGAGAAATACCCGTACGTAGTTTGATTTGAAATCCACAAAGTTGATCATGTATCTGTTTCCGAACCTATCCCTCGGAGTTATCGGCCCCTTGAGGTCGGAGCAGATCACGCCCACGATACGATCGGTTGGCGCATTATCCCCGCTATCATTCTTGGACCTTGGGTTCTTCGTTTGTTATCCGTGTGCACAAGTCAAACAGTTGAGTCTTTTCGTATCTGTTAGCATAATGCCACTTTTAGGATCTTTTGCCAGCTTTTCCACGGCGTCGTAATTTAGGTGACCCAACCGTGCATGGAAGTGCATAAGGGATCCTTTTTGCACGCAGGTGTCGCTCTCGGTTTCCTTGTCGCTGTCCTGTAAGATCGCCATAATTGAGTCCCGATCGGAATTTATTGAGACGTCAACTATAACTTCAACTGCAAGCACCTTGTTCTCCTTTTTTATGTCAAATATATGACGCTTGCTATCACGGTGCCTCATCACACGCCGTCCATCGACGTATACCATTTCACATCATTTTTCTTCCAAAAATCTATACGACAAGATGTTTCTTGAAAGGTTCTCTACATAGTAGACGTCCATGACCTGGATAGTATGTACGGATTCGTCCGATGTTACTTGTGCTTGCACCCAACCTTTCTTGGATACCTTTAAGGTTTGTCTATCTGCTTGGAAACATGTTCCGTTGACTCCTTCTGCATCTCGCAGGTAGGTCTCGCTATTGACTTGATGCATGCTTGCACCACTATCGAGTATCCAATTGTTGGTATTCGAACCCATTGAAATTTTCGTGATTGCGAGCGTAAAATCACTTTTGTTGCTGGGTTCAGGTGTTTTTCCTTGTTTTCTTGATGCCTTCTTGCATTTCGAGGACACATGCCATGGTTTCCCACAACTTGAGCATTTCTTTTTGTTGGGTTTGTCCTCCACCTAATTAATCGTATCGTTTCCAAACCTAGTAGATCCTCTAGCGTCAATTTCAATAGATGCCGCAAATTGGCAAAGTTGTTCCGCTTGCCTGAGGATGTCCATCCTTGTATGATCGAATTTAGACATCAGAATAGTCTTAAGCTCACTAGAAGCGTAATGAACTATATTTCCAGGACGAGAGGCTCACTTCCTCCGACTGCTTTGGATACAGCTACCATATATAGGTAAAGCTCGTTCCAGCTGCGTTTCGGATGTTTCGTGCTCGTGAACAGCTTCATCGATTGTGCAGGCGTTATGGTTGTATTAAACACACTCAGCATCTTGTTCATGATGTAAACGAGGGTGGCTGACTCGTTCCACCACGAATCGACTTGATGCTGATAATACCTTCAGCTGTTCCACTTAAGTAATGTCCTAGGAGGTCGACCTTGATGTCCTTACTCCACAGGTACCCGCACGCCGATTCGGCGATTGAAATTTGTCGGATAAATCTGGTTCCCCATTGTTTCAAACCAGCACCGATCCCGCGGTAGACCTCTTTTCCATCAAAGATTCTAATCGAAAAATTGCAATCCTTGGCGGTGGGTGTCTAGTATTTGTTGGGGTGGTTGCCTGCAAGCTGCTTGAGGCTGTATTGGAACGCCTTGCTGTATTGGTGCACCTTGCGGCATTTGACCACCATGGTTTCCATACACCGGTTGTGGTGGAACCCTAAGATCTGCAGGCGGTGGAGTAGGTCCAATATTTTTCACATTTGGTTCCTTCCAATGTTCGGTTGGGTATGGTTTCTTCTTGGGCGTACTGTCGAAGGATGTCATTCGCTCCGAGAAACAAGCCTAATTGAGTTATTGAAACCATACTCGTCAATGTTGATCCGTGAGTTCTCCCATTTCTCCATCCGTTCAGCTAGTCCTCGAACCAGCTTCAATATCTCTGCTCCTTCAGCACCCAAACCTGCGTCCTTTCTCTCCCCACGACTATCACTGTTGACGACATTGTGACCTTTTGGGCTTATAACCTGTTCAAAAGTATCATTTTCCATGTTGCAGTAGGAACTTATGCTTTAGTCAAGTTGTAGTCGATATTTCAGCGATAATCTTGAATAAACTTGCACTTGTTAGTTGAATCTTATACCTTACTATATCAAGGTATAACAGTCGACGTAGCTACTAAGTCAGACGTAGTCGCGTAGGTTGAACACAGGGACTTAGTTAATAAAATGTGTATTAAGAAGTGATTAAGTTGCTACCTTATCAATATGCATGCGAAGTGTCGAGACTTACGAGACAAAGTGCAAGTAGTTTTGAAATCTACACTATACTTACCCCAAAATAAAGTCGGTTATGGTCCGAATTCATTTCACCCAACTTTACTCCAAATATAGTGATGTACCGTAAATATCCCAAAAAGCGCTCCAGTAGTAGTACCGTAATAGTTGTCATTATGTAACTAACATAATAATAAAAACCTGATGTTACCGTAATACTTCACTTTTTAATAAGATGATCTGTGTGATAAATTTAAAATTTGTATTTTACAGGACGCTACAGATTTGTTTTTAAGTGATGCAACAATCGAGCAGATATATGCTCTTCGTTATCTTAACTTGATTGATACTTCAGGCATACGTCAGCGGGATTTTACATGGGTAATATAGCACTTCAAGTATGTTTCTGCTCATTTAATCAAATAAATGAATGTATACAAACTTGAAGTACTGCAGTTTCGGCAATAATCTGGGTAGCTTGTTTTTTTACCTTAAAAATTCCTAGATGGTCAATTTTAGAGCACCAGCAATACCGCAAAAGTCTGATAAATTTGGCACCTCTTTCCCAATCAGTTTTGCAGGGTGTCAAATCTTTCAGACTTTAGCGGTCGGTTTTCATTGGCTGGCCACAAAGCTACACAATTTACAAATTACGGTAATACTGTTTCAATGTTTCACAAAATAAGTGATGCCAAAAGATCGTTTGCCAGCAATGTGATTTCCAAGGTAAAAGCACATTACCATTGCTATTTAAGCGGGGGGGGGGGGTTGTATTCCGGCCTCAAGTCCAAGATGGCGTTGAAGGCACGTTCGTATTGGCCTTTCGTACAGCAAGCAACGCGACAGAACGGCTCATTTACAAAGAAAAAATGCGTACGACAGCTTTTGTGAACATTTGATTAGACGCTACGCAGAGTTGAATTCTATCCTCCAGACCTCGTATCCTGTCGTCAGCACTCTCTCTTGTCATCAGTTTTTCTTGTAATCGTCTGGCTGCGCTTTCAGCTTCCGCAAATGCAGCAGCGTGGACTGCAGCTTTAGCTTCAATTTCAGCTTGACGGCGCACACTCCTTTTCTATCATCCGTTCTACTTCTCGAGCCTTGGCTTGCTGCTTCATCATCTCGTCGCTCTGCGCACGTACCGTAGCTTCGAGTTCCCGTACTTTCGCCTCCGCTTCGCTCGCTTTGTTGGCAGCAGCTTGCAATTTCTCACGCCACGATGCCAAGAGCAAGTTGGCGGTTGCTGCGGCTTGTTCATTTTGTTCACGAGCACAACGAAGGTCGTCAGACTGTGTTTCCAATGCCGTCTGAGCTTTGGAAAGCTTTTGAGCGTGCTGTTCAATCTTTAGGCGTAATTCTTGTTGCACACGATGAGCTTCCTGTAATTGAAGTGCCATAAAACTCGTTTCGGATTGCAACCTTATCGTACTCCGTACTAGACTCTACATGTGTCGAGAAGGTAATGACGACATCCCCTCTTTTCTCGTCCTCGTCATGGTCGTCGAATGTCATTCCATTTGCCTGGAGCACGTCATGGATATGCACTAGCCGCTCGTGCCGTCGTGCTGCCTGCTTTTTTGCCTCTACAAATGCACTTCCAACATTCAATGCCTCACTGCCCAAAGACGCGCTAGTTTCCAACTCATCAGGAAAGTCGGTCGCCGTAAAACGATCCGTGTGGGTACTAGTGGGTGCCAAAGCCCGATGCGTTGCGACTAGGACATCGCCCACTATCCATCGCTTTGGACGGCGTGGCACTGCATGATCCGACTCTTGTTCCCAATCCACCGCAGCCACCGCTTCGTCATAGCGCCGTACTAACTCCGCCCTTGGATTTCCGCAATTTTGGGTGAAAGTTCCTCCGCCGTCAGCGGTTCTTAGGCAGGGTAGCGTATCGGTATTCCCTATATCTGATATTGAAAACATGGTGCAAAAATACAATGTTCACAAATCAAGGTTGAAGAATCGGGATACTGGTGTGTGATTGGCTGATTCTTAATATAGAGAAAATTGGGGGTGCCAAACTTTTCAGCATGCCAAATTTATCAGACTTTTGCGGTACCTCTAGTCAGCATACTACCTCTGGGCGGAAATAAACGCACCAAAGACATTAAAATTTAAATATCCGTATGAAACCGCTTGATTCTCCGCTGTCGGGCGGGGGATTTTTCGTCTGTTAGCACGACGTAAGACCAATTATCCATATCTTCATTGAGTCACTTCTTATTAACGTGATTTATGTTATTCATACAATCGAAGTCCATTGTAAACTCACTGACAAAACCAAGGCCAAAATCTAAGTCGCTTATACTGGTTTTTTGCAAATAGCAGAGGTTTGGTACGGCCGGAAGCTCGGCTAAGCTCTCCTTCTGTTATCAAAGGCCCTCACAAGGTATTCGGAGAAACCCGCGAGCTCCGCGATGCGTCTCTGCACCTGACGATACTTCGCACGAACTTCAACTACACGTTGCTGAAACTCTACTCAACTTACCTTCGTCTGAAGACGCCTTTTTTCTTGCTGCTGCAGCAAACTTCATTCTTGGTCCCTTTAGATGCCGCCTGTTTGAATTTGGTCCATCTTCTCGCAATTGTCGTCCTGTGACGACCAACCTTGTCCGCTAGTTCAGCCAGCCCCCCTCTTGACATATCATCGTTTGTAGGGCGCTTCAGAAGCTTCACAATATTTTTTGGGGGCTCTGTATCGTCAAACATTCGCATGACAGTGGTTCTACATCTCCAGGCGGCTCCATCTTTGCTGGGCGGAATTTGAGTTTTCAAAAATTCTGACCTGTAAACTTTGGGACGTGGTAGTACAACCATTTCTTTTCAAAAAAACAATAAGGGTATAGAAATATAGAGAAGGTCAAGGCCAATTGATTGGTCCAGTCACATTGATCTAAAACACAATATTTAAAAAGATATTTAATTTTGAAGGTCTTTGTTGCATTTATTTCCGCCCAGAGGAAGTACGTAGCATAAGCCGGAGTTTTACACCACCATGCCTCGAGTTGGGGTTATATTAGCTTTCTGACGCTCCTCCAAGGTAATTTCTTAGCAAGTTAGCTTCACGTTTTTTACTCCACTGAAAACCACAGGCCACATCTGCAATATTGAGTTGCCGAGAACCTTTCTTCCCCAAGAGTGAAAACCAGAGCCTAAAACAATAATTCTCTGTTCTATGGAAAATCTTGATTTTGAAGTGCACTATTTGGCACTCGGTGTTCTTACCAAAGGAAACTGCATGCCCGATCTTTGTTCTAAACCAATGTTCTGCATGCTTATAATAGGGACCAGCTGCTGGTCCCCTTGCATTAATCACCTTACCAACTCTGCTCCAGGTAAAAATGTCTGCCCCGGCATGGCTAAGCTCACGAAATCTTTGCCTACCATGCCGTCCCGGCAAAAAGATCCCTTACCTTCTTGGCTTCCCTCAAATGACGCAGTGCTCATTTTGGTGACGGCCTTAGGTGTATGATACACCGTTCCTTCGTCGCTTTTCATCATTCGTGTCTTCCAGCTTCTGTAACCGATCCGTAAGCACCTCCAGCAGCTTAACCACTTGTCCTGACTCCACAAATAACCGCAACGTCTTGCGCACTTGTGTCACCACCCTCACCTGTGCTCATAACCTGTTGAACGATAGCTATCGTATTAGTCATTAGGCTTCTCAACAATATATATTCCACGTAAATCCACTACGATATAAGTTATCTCCACTTCTTAATCCAAACGTAAATTTCCACGCTCACCAAATTGCAGTAAAGAATCGAGTGGTACACTTGCAATTTGTATGCGGGTCGCTTTATCAGGGGGAGGAGAGCCTAAAAAAATAATTCTCTGTTCTATGGAAAATCTTGATTTTGAAGTGCACTATTTGGCACTCGGTGTTCTTACCAAAGGAAACTGCATGCCCGATCTTTGTTCTAAACCAATGTTCTGCATGCTTATAATAGGGACCAGCTGCTGGTCCCCTTGCATTAATCACCTTACCAACTCTGCTCCAGGTAAAAATGTCTGCCCCGGCATGGCTAAGCTCACGAAATCTTTGCCTACCATGCCGTCCCGGCAAAAAGATCCCTTACCTTCTTGGCTTCCCTCAAATGACGCAGTGCTCATTTTGGTGACGGCCTTAGGTGTATGATACACCGTTCCTTCGTCGCTTTTCATCATTCGTGTCTTCCAGCTTCTGTAACCGATCCGTAAGCACCTCCAGCAGCTTAACCACTTGTCCTGACTCCACAAATAACCGCAACGTCTTGCGCACTTGTGTCACCACCCTCACCTGTGCTCATAACCTGTTGAACGATAGCTATCGTATTAGTCATTAGGCTTCTCAACAATATATATTCCACGTAAATCCACTACGATATAAGTTATCTCCACTTCTTAATCCAAACGTAAATTTCCACGCTCACCAAAATGCAGTAAAGAATCGAGTGGTACACTTGTAATTTGTATGCGGTATCAGGGAGAGGTAAATGTATATATCTACAATATAGTGAACCTAAAAAATGTAATTTAATATTAACGTAAAACATCAGTTTTTCGCAGTACATCAGTTTTCCGCAGGAAACATCAGCTGGCCAACTATATGTCTGTATTTTTGCTACGCGTCCCACGATTGGCTGATTAATCGAAAGCAGCAGTTTTTCGCAGTAAAGATTTTCGACAGACTAGCTATGTTTGATAATTTTTGTCGACTTGTGTACGCCTTTAGATTTTTCAAGCGACATTTCTATGAAAGATTTTTCCCGAAAAAAACTGCTGTTTTCGAGATAATTTTTGGTTCGGTTTTTGAGTCGACATTTTCAGCTTGAATACTTTCCAGAGACATCTCTAAGGATAACCACTTACACCACCACCTAGTCCCATGATTACGGCTTTTCATTATTCATGCGGATTCCACCTGTCTGCATGATTGAGCAAATTATCCTAATTTAGCTAGGTACTAGTACCCAATTCACTGCGAAAAATCTGATGTTTTACGTTAACTATTTTTTCGATCCAATTTGGCCCAAGGCGCATCGTCAAACCTAATATAATACAAGTAATAAAAACTCCGGTCCTCTGGTCTGTCATGTCTGTGTGGTGTGTCACGTCACTAGACGCCCTTACTGCCCATCCCCCAGGGTCCCCAACCTCTCTCTCTATTTAAATAACCTCGCTCCCTGTTGGGACAACGGGTTCCCCCCTCGTAATAGTATATCAAACTTGCATCTTCACAAAGTTCGTTCATTTGTTGTATCTAAGCCGCCTTCAGCGATTCTACACGACCACGCGTAAAACATTTTCTGGTCTTGTACAATGATAGTATCAGCAGAAATAGCTCATCAATAAGTGTGCCGCCATTTACAAAACTCGACCGAGCTGCTGACATTATTCTTCCATAGAATGCAGTTTCATACCAATACAACGCCAGTCCCCGGTTTGCAACATTTGGTGGCACTTGTGCCTACGATGTGAAATTCTTGGTGATTATAGGTGCAAAATGTAGCCAGACTCCTGGCGTACACAAAGGTCGAGAGGTGTTTTATTATAGACCTGATGATAGAAGTGTACCAGTGATTACCAGACCTCTGCCAATCTGGGATTTTTGGAAAAAAACCCAGATTTCCCAGTTTTCGTTCCGGCAGAAATCCCAGATTTCGGTTCGGCCAAAAATAGTCAAAAGCTGGGACTTCGGGTCTGGGCGACCTCTCCTTCACAAGCACTTCACGAAAACCGCCGAAGGAGGAGCTTTGCAGCTGACGATGGGTGCCGCTCCCGGCAAGAAGCGAGCCAAGGAAGGCATGTTGCAGCTAACGATGGATGGCGCTCCAGCCAAGAAGCGAGCCAAGCAAGGCGCGACGTTCCGTCCACAGCATGCCCTTCAGTATGCTCTCTCCGTCTCAGCTACGGATTCGGAGACACACAAGGTTACTAGTGTGGTATGTCGATTCTGCAAAGTCTTTGGGCGCGAACTACCGCCGGGCGCCCTCGATGGACCACCAAGTGACGAGAAGAAGAAGCCATCAAAGCCCATCTCAACCATGAAGTTCTTTGATACATTTCGCCCTGATCTCTACCGTGATCATCACCAACGAGCGCACCCAACTCGCTGGGCTGCCTATCAGGAAGCCTCGGTTGCCCACAAGCGTGTCTTTTTCGACGCAGTCGATGTACCATACGTCGAAACAGTCCAAGCAGTCTTGGAGACCGAGGCGCAGCTTGTGTTCACAGTCCGTCCGTCAATCGTGAACGTGATCATTGGCAAACTACTATTCCACCCAGATGATGCCGAAGGGGAATCGCAAAAGCGTGCTCTCGCTGTGTTCAAGATCGACGACCAAAACGAATGCTACCAAGTGCAGGAGAAGCATCCCTCGCGCTTTCGCTTGTGTGTGAAGTACATGAGCCGTGGGGCTTCGTTTCGTATGGCTGCCAGGTTGATGACCGACACCCAAGACGAAACTGGCATCGGTAGGCTTGGGGGCTGCACCGAGAAGATCGCTGCCCAGTACGCGCGCGTAGTGTGTGCTGTTTCGCTTGAGCGGATGGCTCGCCTCATGCAGAGCTCGTGGGCGATATCGCTCGCAATGGACTGTGCTACACATCAAGGGCGATCGTATGTGGATGTCCGCTGTCGATTCTCGACGAATGGGAAGCTCCACAACTATCATCTACTTGCTATTCCATTGCACGAACGACACACAGCGGCAAACATTTTCGACGTCGTCAAGAAATTCATGGACGCTTTCCTACAGTGCTGGCGCAAGCGAATCGTCGGTGTCGCGACGGACGGTGCTTCGACCATGGTGGAGCGCATTGGTGGTTTGGTGACATTGATCGAACGCGATTCGCAGAAGCAATTGAGCAGAATTTGGTGTGGTCTGCACCAACTGGATCTGAAGATGCAGATTGTTTTCGAAAAAGCCCTAAAAGAAACGTTCCTGTCAACCCTCTACACAGTGATCGGCTACCTACGTCGTCAACAAAACCTCATCAAAGAGATGCGCTCCACGTGCCCGAAGGTCGCCGACACTCGCTGGTTATCGATGTTTGCTGTTGCAGACTGGCTCTGTGAGCACCAATTTCGGGTTCGAGAGTACACATCGATGAACAACCCGCAGTGCAACCCGAACATAGTTTGGTGGATCTTCTTGTTTGCACTACGCGAGATAGCGAGGGAAGCAAACAACGTATTCGTCTCGCTCCAAGGTTTGTCGACGCTGGTCCAACAGCAGCACGATCGGTTTGTGGGACTGGTGGACAAGATATGCAAAATTTCAGGTGCCAACGGCCCTTTGCCGCAAGATGAACTTGACGCACTCGATCACCAAGAGTATGAAAAAGAAGGACCGTTTGCCATCTCCCACACCGCCACCAACGCGTTTATTCAGAACCTTGACGTTTGGGTCTGCGAGATGTTCCCGCTCATTGCACATGAGCTCCAGACGAATCTCGTGACGGCCGTCGGACGTCTTTGCGTTTCGGCGTGCAGCAACATACACGCGCTGACGCTCGTGCAATCTCCATCGACCCCAGTTACACCCAAGCAGCTCGTGCAAACTACAATGCCCGAGTTTGTGGCAACAATCAACAGGCATCGATCTCAACTTTACGAAATGCTAGGGCAAGAACGTGTACACGCTATTGGAAAAGAATTCAAGTCGCTACACCGGGCGTACGCAGACGAAGACACGCTGCGCAAGGCTATCAAGAACGAACGCCCCCTTGCAACTTTCGATCAAGTGTGGTCCGTGGGTTGCTTGTCGGATCGATTTCCCAACTTGGCGCATTTTTGCGGTGGGTTGGCGACACTTTTCCCTAACACTGCAACGGTCGAGTCTGATTTCTCGGTTCTCGGTTGCGTGAAGAACGACAGGAAGACCTCGCTTACGGACCTCTCACTCGAAGGCATTCTCCATTGCAAACAATGGGAACGCCTGACCGCTGCTGCCGGGAATATGTAGACTCGATTCTTGCATTGTAGTTCAGAAACCCAGATTTCCCAGGGTATTTAGACTTGTTTTTACTATTGCATTTCAGAAACCCCAGATTTCCCAGTTTTGGATTCCACTTTCGACCCAGATCCTGCCAAAGTCTGGGAAATCTGGGAACACCCAGTTTGGCAGAGGTCTGGTGATTACTCGTGTCGCTTTTTGGATCGGATTACTGTGTTCAAAGCCCTGACCCAGATACATAAATTGCCATCTGTAAATTAAAAAAAGACAAGACCACAAACATTAAATAATAATGTAGTCTTATTAACCTGCGTTAGTAGCTACTATGTACTTTGTAATGCTATGGATTAATTTCGGCTCACTCTCCGCCGAGAGAGACGCTTCAGATTTGATTATTTCACTCGCTGCTGATGGCGGTGCTGGGTTGATATCAACTATGCACTGGATGCAAATCTGTAGTCGTAGACCTTCTTCTCGTGTTTGGTACCTTCTTCGCTCAGATTCCGCTACCGCTTCAAACTGAGCCCGACTCCGGGACCACACATACGCTTAATGTTCCTCTTTCGTTTTTCCTGCCTTAATAAAAATAGTCTGATTCCTCATAGTCCAGAGATAAGTCATAGCAATACTACAGAATTCCCACCAAAGTCTGTGAAATTGATCTTGATACCCGATAGCATCCACTCCGTAAATATGCATTATTGCCTTATGAATCCCTTGACTCAAATCTGGTGGAGATCGTTTCGCTATCCTCCATCTAAAACTGGGCAACTGTTCTTCACTTTGCGTAATTCCATGCCAATGATATATCCAGTTGAGTCACACGCGTTTAGCACTTGGACAATCCACAAGATGTGAGCTACATCTGTCTTGAAACTATGGCACGTTTCGTTCAGTTGGCATGTTCGTATAGAGAGGTCCCGGAGGTAAAAAGTGTTTATCTGCATTGTTGCTATCCTATACTGGACCCATATCTGATAATCGGTGAGTATATTTTTGTGTGCCCATACGTGTTTAGGCGTTTAATCTTGAATCTGTCCCCACCAGTCATTTTGTGAGCCTTTTATTTCCCAGTTTTCAGTTAGTGGTGCGCAATTCTCCTGTGGTAGAGTTTCTTGAAAAATCTCTTGACGGATTGTTGGATCTTCCAGAATGCTGTGTTTTCCTGGAGCGGCCAGCCGATTTGATGAATGGACGGATGAGGCTTGCACACTACATACTTCAAGACAGATCTGGGTCCATCTGTGTTTATCACTTCCAAGTTAGGGGTTAACTTCAAATATATACCACCTGACATTTGATTTAGTGTGATCTTTTCATCTTATACTTCCTCTTCTCCACGACATTACCTGTGATCTTTTCATCATTGCTTTCATCTTCTCCCACGATTTTACCTGGGCTATGGTACTTCCAAATAGTGTATGAGGGCTGACGGACATTGAAACAGCCGGATGGGGGATGGAGTTCCTATAATCTGACTTATCTCAATACGTGGTGATGCGAAGACTATAGCCGCAATTCATCTTCCTATTTTCGCCTTTGTATGTACCAACTCCAAACTGGACGGTACTGTCAGGTACATAAGTTAGTCGCTTGTCTGGTAATCTGAAGAGAATGGATAGACATTGGTGGAATCCGATCGTATTTCCGTGAAGAGAGAACTAGAGCACGCTCTTCTGGTATGCAAGGGTTGTCGACCCAACTGTAGGTCTCCCAGAAATCCATTTGATAACTTTCGAGTAACCCAAGATACGGAATATTTGATAGGTCTAGGGGTACTGCTGTGATGTTTTCTTTCCGAAGGCCCTGTGATGGTTGAATAACCGACTGCCGTATGACTTGAAGAAGAGAGGGTAAGTATGTGGCAACTTACGTTTGTAATAGCTCTCTCTTGTGGGTGTCCGGCCCTATCTACCGCTCAATATCTTCCTTTATTGTAGACTCCAGTCTGTAAGGGATGCCCCCGTTGGTACCCTTCTTTTGGTCTTTCTTTGGAGAGAGAAAAATTTCCATCTGGGATCATGAGGTAGTAAACCGCTAGAAAACCCATGCCTCCTTATCGATATCTTTGTTTCCAAAAGAAGGGTACAAAGGAGGTATCCCTTACAGACTGGATGCCCCCGTTAGTTTCCTTCTTTTGGTCTTTCTTTGGAGAGAGAAAATTTCCGTCTGGGACCATCCAGTAGTTAATTGTAGAAAAAACATGCCTCTTTATAGATAACTTTTTTTCCAATAAACGAAAAAGTAGCGTCATCCTGTGGTAAAGCGATCTGGGAAAATGTTGAGAATGAGGTGGACCACACATGGCCGTTGATTGGTGACGATGGAACACCCATCAACGTGAGACAGTTGATGGGTGGGACAGGCTGATCGAGCATACGACGAAAAGGTAGTGGACAACGGGTGCTCGTGATATGAAGGAATAAGCCAAGCACAGTTACTACGCCCGGTCCCAGACACTAACGGAACAGCGACGATCACGATCGCGATCGGGATAACGTTTATTAAGTGGAGTTCACGTGGATGTATGACAAGATCGGCAGAGACAAGTTAAGATACCGCAGCAATGGTGACGTGGCACATCAGAGACAGTTATCAGGCCGAATTATGAACAGTGCAGACGTTGAAGTGGAATATGATACGAAGTTCCGGCCCGATCGGCCGAGCCAACTGATTATGCCCCAAAATACGAAGATCAGATGTGGAATGGAATGGGGCATGTGGAATGGCGAGTCGTGCGAGTAATGTCAAGTCAAGGCAAGTGATGATGGCCGATGGATCTGTCCAGGGATGACGTGAGAAGGCCCGATCAGGCCCGATCGAATGAAATCGGTGCGATATCATTACCCCGACAGGGGATGAAGGTCAGGAATATGGCTGAGTGGGCGAACAAAGTCGTTGTGATGGTGACCCAGAGAGTTTTCGGAGTGATCTAGGGCTGATCGCCCTGATCACTACCCGATCACTCGGCTGATCGCTATGCCGATCATGATCGGGGCTGATCAGCCTCAAACCGGCGTCCAGACGCAAAGGCAGGTGAAGTTCTCAGTTAAGCCGGGTTGGATATGAAGTGAACAAGTGTCCGAGGGGCAGATCTCAAGTGGTTTCCAAGTTGTTTATCGAAAGATCGGGATGGTTGAAGATCGCTATAGAAGTCCGACCGTGATCAGGGCAGAAGTGGTACAGATCAGTTTGAAGGTGCAGCAAAGATGGGTAAGGTGGTACTATGCAACCGTGCGACGAAGTGAACAGGGTCGAAGTATAAATCAGGCACATGAGTTGGTGTATGGTACACTAGGTATAGGACATTGCATATATAATAACAGGTTTTGATTTTTCCCCTAAGCAAAGAGTCGCTCCGCCACGTGTCGCGGTCATTGGGAGCACAGGGTTAACTAGTCCCCTCTTGCTCAACTCAATTCCCGGTTAAACCGCGCTTAGACGCATTTTGGCTGACCGGAAGACCCCCGACGGGTTTGTTTAGGTGGTCAAGCCTCACCGCCCACGCGCACGTGTTTAGAACACGTTAATATTGGAAAAGGTTTTGTGGAGATAACGTTTGTGGATTACTGTGGAAGATCGTGGTTTGATCGCGTTTTCTTGGTTTCTTGTTATCTCTCTCTCATTGGCTGGCCTGATCGGACGAACTTTCCTGATCAGTGCCTAGATACTGAATAAGTGTCGACCCCAACCCGTTCTCCGGTGAAGATTTCCACCCGAGGACACCCGCCGTCTCGAGAAGGTCAAACCCTCCGACCTGATCAAGATCAACCTTTTCGTCACCGAGTCCACCTAAGTGAGTGTAATCAGCCCCGATCAACGGGTACACAAGGTGAGATGAAGTTAAACATAGATCCTGACGCGCATGAAGACCGGCCAGATGACCGGGAGGATCAGATCAGTCACCACAATGGTGATTCATCTGATTCCGATGCTGATCAGGATCGACGAAGTACCCCCTCCGATAGTTGGTCGTCCGGGCCAGTGGGTATCCGGATTCCACCCACGACTTCGGTCATGGATTTGGAAATCGGCTCCACCACAATGGTGCGCGTGCCCGGATAACTTGGTGACTCAGGATATCACCGTGATTCCTTTGATGATGAAAAAGATGTGAAAATCAAAGTGGAGGAAACTTTTTCGGGTGTATTGGAGGAAGGCGTATCGCCTCCGATGCTGTCCATATCTAAAGGAAGCGATGATCGACCTGGTCTGGTGGAGTGCCAGGTCGAAATTAAAGATGAAACAACTCCCCACATGGCCCCGATCGGGGCCGATCTGGGTTATAGTAAAGTTGACTATAACCCAGGAAAGGATCGAGGTGTTAACCTTGATCCTATGCATAAGAAGAAAATGGAAAAAGACAGAAAAAACATGGGGGCGGATCATTGCGATCCACCTAAAAAATATGTGAAACCTAAACCGAAGATCTTCGAGGAAGACGAAGAGAAGATCGAACCAGCCGAGAAGACCACTGTCCAAGATGTGGAACGACTGTTCTATCTTCGAGAGTTTCACAAGTTCCTGGCTACCAACCGAGTGATGAAGATCATTAAACCTAAGATCATCGGGAAGCTTGAAGGTCGAGCGACCCGGCCGGTGATCACAGGCAGTCAACTTGATCTGATCAAGAACCTCTTGGCGCAGATCGACGAAGTTGGCTTCACTACTGGTGCCTTCGACGCGAATATGCTATTCGATCTGGATCAAGAGACGATCAGAGAAGCTATGACCACCCTGTATGATCACCTTGCCTCGTTACTAAGGGTGAACCCAGTGGTTCAGTCGCAGATCGCGGATCCTTCGCACCGATCACAGTTGGTTGAATATCCTATGGATATTGAGTCAATATATCAATCGTCGTCACAATCTGGAACGGACTCCACCGATTCCTCGGTTGGGATAACACGTATGAAGTTGGGCCCGAAAGGGATCAAGCAGATTGACCCAAAGATCGAGTCGCAGAACAGGAAAAGGAAGCCTGAACCTGGTCGAGTCGGATCAGATGATAGTTTTGAAGATGCTTAAGAAGTTCCACAGAACAATCCGACTCCTAGCACTGGTCATACCAACATACCGGAGGTACCAGAACAAATGAGAACCATGTTCGCGACTATGAAGAACCGATTTGCGAGTGAACAATACGGATTACCTCAGTACACACCTGGGCAAGGACAACCATGGCGATCAGCATCGAACATGAATCAATCCGCTGAGAAACCGGTCAAGAGACCCGTGGACGTGGATATGGAATCAGTCCGATCAGCCGGAATTGTTCGATCGATATGCCAGGCCGATCACCAAGATCGATTTCACAGATCACCCCCACGGAGTGATGTGGACATGGAGTCAGAAGGTGAGATCAGTCAGCATTTCGATCCGGATGATCTGGACATTGAGATGCCTCGTAGGGCGAATATGGCCTCCGCGCAGGCATTTGACAGTGATTCCGGAACGATCACCCGAGTGCGAATGTCTGCGATCTCGGAATTGAAAGATTTTACAGGCAAGGATATGGATGATGATCAGGCCAGAGCTTGGTTAAGTCGGACTAAATCAGCTTTTCTGAGGGACAAGACACCGGAAGGTGAAAGATGCCTGATCTTCGCTGATCTAATGAAAGGTCCGGCCAAGAACTGGCTTAAACAGCTGAGTCGAGAGGTGCGTTTGAAGTGGCCTCGTTTGAGTGAAGAGTGTAAAGAACAGTATTGCAACTCGGGGGTGTCTGTCGCTAGACAGTATTACCACATGAAGAAAAGATCCGACGAGACGCCGATCGAATACTTACATCGGCTGAATGTTGCTGGTCTACGCGCGAAAATGCCGATCAAGGACCCACGACACCCGGATATAGCCCGCGAGCATGTCGAACACTTCATTGGCACTCTGGATAATCGTGATCTGGCTGATCAGCTAACCCTGCTCCGTATAAAGGACTCAGAACAACTGGAACTGACTCTGAGGACGCTGCAGCGGGCCAAGAGTCGACAGCCCAAGGTCGAGGTAGGATCGAACCGGTACCGGTCAAAGCCACACCCTGATCAGGGCAAGATACCGGCAGCACGACCAGCCAGAGCAATTTGGATGATCACGAAGGAATCAGACAGTTCAGGTTCGGAAGAGGAAAGTGGTCAGTCAAGTCTGAGCTCGGACGAGGAACAGTATCGTCATATCTTTTCGACGGAGCCAGTGTATCGCCCGAGATCATCGGCTAATGGCATGTATGGACGGAATCTTGTGGGGTTCAACCTGATCAGGACCGATCTCGTAAGAAATGTGTGCATTGTGGGTCGACCAGACATGGAGATCGTGATTGTTGGAAACTAATTACGTGTGGAAAATGTGGTCGTAAGGGTCATCCTTCTGATCATTGTTTTTTCGTATGCAAGACTTGTGGGAAGCTTCATGATGCTGGTGCCTGCCCTATTGAAGATTTTTTAATCTGATGCGCAAGTGGTATGTGCCTACTAAACATGCTGGTATGCTTCCACCAGATGTCGAGAAGATGTTAAACTAGATCGCTCGCCAGGTTGGAACCGAGCGATCTATGTTCTGCATTTATGCATATGTCGGTAGCGGAGATAAGTTTGAGGAAAAGAAAATGACCGACAATACATGTTCTAATTCAAATTGCATCGATCGATGTTCGATCTACAGTCTCAGAGTGGATGAATATTCCCGATCGGACGTGATCATGGAGTTGGATCTACTGCCCAGCGAATTCCGAGGATACTGGAAGTATCACTCTCCCAACAAGTGGTTTAAACAGGCAAAAGCTAATGGAAAGATCAACAATGAAAAAGCCACTATTCTATTTGACTCTGGGGAAGAAGTCTCGATCATCGACTCCGCCTTTGCTCGTAAGGTGGGATGTCGTATAGACAGTACCCAGAGGCAAGAATGTGTTGGGATCGGCGAAAGTTCATATGACGGAAGGACGATCACGTGTTAAGCTCACCTTGGCAGGATCCCTGGTCTACTATTTTAACGCTTGGGTTGGCCGGTTAGCCGGTCAAGACGCGAAACTGGGGATGGATTTTATGGCACCAGCCGGTATACGACTTGACCTGTCTCATGGAACCCTGACTCTGCCGGATGAGGTGCAGATTCAGTTATCCGGCCGACGACCTTTATATGGTACTCATGTACGGATGTTAAAAATGGGTCAGTACGAGAACATTGGGGTGTCCCGATCAGTCGATGTCAAAATTCGGACAAGTGATCGGCAACAGAAATTGCGGCTAATCCGTGGTGAACGATGGGTACCGACGTTCGTTAAAGGTATCGGCAGATCAAGCTACATCAGCGTCACGAATATATCCGATCAGCCGCTGATCGTCCACGAAGACATGATCTTAGGGATGTGGTTACCCGAAGGGAAAGTACCTCGACAGATCGGGTATGTCTCAGTGGGATCACGAAGATACATTAAATGGCAGAATCTGGCTTATCAAGCCACCACGGACCTGATCAGTGACGAAGACTTAGCGGATGAAGATACTTCACCTATGGTCGAGAAGCCGGAATATCCTACGCCGACCAAGCTGCTGATCAGGAGACCACCGATCGAAACGACAGGGGAAAGCCGGGTCAAAGAAGGTCCACAGATATTGAGTATTATTAGGCCCGGCTCACCGAAAACAACGGACCCAGAAAGCGGAAATGACAGTGAGGAGTTCAGGAACGATCATGAGAAGGAAAAGGAGGATGAATCTGCCGAAGTCATTACGGAGGAAAGTGAACCCGAAGTAGATCACCAGTCGGATGACTTACAAGGAGCGACTCAAGATGATACCGATCAGGAAAAGGCAGATCAGGTAGATGAACAAGTGTGTATACATGAAGGTGGTGATCAGTACTTTGAAGGTATCGAGAAGCAGATGGCCGTTTTACCGGAAGTATCGCCCAATATGCCAGAAGTCACCATGGAAGATCTACAGGTCGGTGATCCCGAAGTGAACACTCCCGAGCAGATCGATCAGCTAAAGAAGATCATCTGGAAAAGGCGCCACTTACTGATGGGGAAAGGTAACGCCCTACCCCAGCCGCATTCGGAGCTGTTTGTGATATAGACGTGGGAAATGCGAGGCCGATCGCTCAACGTTGTCGTAAAGTTGCACCTCAATACCGGGAAAAGTTATCCGATTTGATCAAGGGTTTGTTGAGTACAAAAATCATCCGACCGTCAACATCGCAGTGGGCATCACCGATCGTGATTGTGATAAAGAAAAATGGTGTGGATATTTCAATTGTGTATCGACTATAGAATGGTGAATCGCCTCACGAAGTTGATGGTCTATCCGATGCCCTTGATCAACGATTTATTAGAAGATCTGGATAAAGCTTTATGGTTTCGTTCGCTGGATATGGCTAGTGATTTCTGGGTGGTTTCGATGACTGATCGCGCTCGAGAGATCTCGGCTTTCGTTACACCTTTCGGACTTTTTGAATGGAATCGGATGCCGTTTGGATTAAAGAATGCCCCACAGATCTATCAGAGGCTGATTGACAATGCTCTCTATGGGTATTTCCAGATCAGTGCTGATCGGGAAGCCACCGATCTACATGATGTGTTTACGGAAGGTGAACCAGACCAAGATCAGGGCCGATCAGTGTTGGGAAGGCGATCATACATAGATGACATCTTGGTCACAGCAACATCCTGGGATATGCTATGCGATAAGGTCGAACGACTTCTGAACACCTGCGAGCGCTGGAATTTATCGATCAGTGTGGTCAAGAGTTTCTGGGGTCAACCCAAGGTCGCTTACCTCGGCCATAACGTGTCCATCCAAGGTCTGGAGGCAAACTCGAAAGATCTGGCTGCTCTCAGCAACTTGCCCTTCCCCCGATCACTGAAGGCCATGCAATCCTTTCTCGGATCTCTGAATTATTATAGCCGGTTTATCGAAGACTTCTCGATTTACGCCGCTATACTATATGAACTGAAGGAAGTTGATTATCATGGGCTACGAGAACGTGATCGGGTAGGAAGATCACCAATTGAGACTGATCACGAAGTTGAAGTTACTGAAATGGATCTCAAGACTAGATCACTGATCGATCGGACTGATCCAGGGTCAGAGGACCATATGAAGCGAGCTATGGTAGCCTTCAGTATGTTGAAGGCGAAGATGATCTCGACGCCGATACTGAAACATTTCGATCCGGAGAAGATTCCCGTGGTGATCCTATATGCCAGTAAATGGGCAATATCAGCCGCACTGGTCCAAGATCACGACGGAGTTTATTGCCCGGTGACGTTCACAAGCCGCACATTAAAACCGAACGAAGCTAACTATGGTATTGTGGGTAAGGAGGTGCTAGCATTATTACGTGTATTGGATGTTTGCTACTCTATGCTGGTAACTAGATCGATTAAGGTATTATCCAGGCGATCTAGTTTGGCGTGGTTACTATCCGCGAGTGGTTTAGATGGAAGTCTGGGGCGATGGGCAGCGGTGTTATCTCAGTGGACTTTGGAGATCATTAAGTGCACCAAGGGCGAAGAAGAAATTGTTGGAACACTAGCAGCCAGCATCACGCCCCGATCAGAAGTCGATGAAGCCCTGATCGAGGTCGCTCCTCGGAAGCAACCACGTGAATCGATCACTATACCTCCATCGATCGTCGGCTCGGAGGAAGATCTGATCGTTGTAAGTTTCGACGGATCAGCGAGTGTGAAGAAAGGCGTGGGGGTGTATAGTGCGTTGTTGTGGAAATTGCCTGAATGGACTGTTATATCTGCTGGTTCAGATTATACTCCTGGTATCACGGTCAATGAGGCTGAATATCTTGGTCTGCTGCTATGTTTGGATCTCTTGCAAGAGCAAAAGATCGGAAGAGTAATCATATGCGGAGATTCAAACTTGGTAATTCGGCAGATCACTGGAGAGATCGATTGTAAAGCACCGCGTTTGAAGTTGCTGAACGATCGCGTTATGAAAGCTTTACGTGGATGGCCAAGTCATGATCTTTTGCATGTGAACCGTGATTGGAATCGGAGTGCAGATCACCTAGCCACTATGGGCATGCGTGATCAGACCGGATCGATAGTTACTGATCAAGCGCTGTTGGAAGAACTGGTGGAGATCAATAGACTCCCTGAGCTGATCCGTGTGGAAAATGAAAAGGAAGCAGCCCAGATCTCGATCATGACGAGATCGCGAACCAGATCACCGCCCAACAGATCACACTCTCGAGAAAGCCTAACAGAAGAAATAGTACAGGAGATGCGGATCGAAAGAATTCTCAAGGCACAAGACGAGGAAAAATGGATCGTTGATTTGAAAGCGTTTCTAAAGGGTGATCTGGAGAAGCTGAGCCAGGGTGAAGCAAAAGATTGTGCTAAGATCGCGTCCAGCTATGAGATCGACGAAAATGATCTATTGTTTTACTATGTTCAAGCTGATCAGGCCGATGCAGATCTGGATCGATCAGCCAGGCTCGTGATCCCGGAGACTTTACAAGCTGATATCTTACACCATTATCACGTCAGTTTGGAGGGTGGCCACCAGGGCGTAGGTCGAACGTATCACAGGATTCGCAAACATTTCCATTGGAGAGGCTTATATCGAAGTATACAAAAGTTTGTCGGGACATGTACGGATTGCGAAACTGGAAAAGGTATGCCAAACATCCGGGGTAGATCACCTGGAAATATCCAGGCGACCTACCCTTTCCAAGTGATAGCGATGGATCACATACCGTCCCTGCCAAAATCGTTCAAGGGCAACACAGAGTTGCTGATCTGACCGACCTCGTTTGGTGCAGTGGTTAAGGCCCTGCCCTCGGGACCGGGAGATTGCGGGTTCGAGTCCCACCGTGGACGAAAATCCAAAGTCGGATAGAGTCGGGGTCCAAAAGTGTAATGAAATGAGGCCCTTACAGCACCGCGCTTGACATGGCTTACACCACCCTGTATAGGGTCAGGTTCTCTAAATATCATCTCTGGACTGATCTGTTCACGGGATTGGTGATCGCGAAAGCGGGATCTACCCGAACAGCCCAACAAGTCGCTTGCAGTTACGAAGAATGTGTTTTTCGACGGTTTGGAGCCAGTGAAGTGATCAGGCATGATCGCGAACCAGATTTCATGGCCGAAGTTTTCCGATCATTCAATCAGATGCTTGGCCAGAAACAGAGCGCGACCATGGCATACCGTCCGCAGGCGAATGGTAAGGCCGAACGTATGGTACAGACGCTAACCAGAGCTATCAAGATGTATGTCGCGGACTCCGCTCAACAAGGTTGGGATGAATATGCAGAGAGACTGGTGTTTGCGTTGAATTCCTCCTTCGATCGGATCAGGGGAGATACTCCTTTCTACTTGGCGTATGGTTGGGACCCCCAATCTACCATCGAGTCGGTGATCCCTGTTGGATGCACCCGAGGTCGAGATCGCGAAGCTCGTCGATGGCGTATGGGACTCCAACGTCACTACCAACATGCGCGGGAGCAAGTCAACGAACGATTGCGGGGGGCCATCCAAGAAAGAGCTGATCGGAACAATGATCAGGCTGATTCGCATAATATCGAGCCGGGATCAAGGGTTTGGCTTTACTTGGATCGCGTGAAAGAAGGATACGCCAAGAAGTTAGCACATCTGTGGCATGGACCGTTCCGCATAGCCGAACTGATCGGTGATCACGCCGCCCGGTTGATTACTGCTGGTACCGATTACGGAATATTCCCGATCGTCCATTTGTCGAAGCTGAAGCTGGTTCGGGAATACCCCGATCGGCCCAAAACCAGGCTGTCATGCGATGATCAGCCAAGGTTTGACTTCGACGAAGCTCTCTTGCCCGAAGACAGTTGGGAAAGAACGTTGGACCAGAACGAATTTGAAGTGGAGAAGATTTTGGATACCCGATCAGGCAAGAGGACCCGATTTGGTCGAACACATCGTGAATACTTGGTTCGGTGGAAGGGTTATGACGATCCCGAGTGGGTAGATGAACGTGATCTGAACTGTGAAGCTCTACTAAAAGAATTTGAACGTGATCGGGTGAGACGAAATCGATTTGGAGTGATGCAAACCCACGAAGAGGGCAACCAGGAATCTCAATAGCCTGGGTTGACACATTGTGACCGATCAGCCAAATGTAATGGTCGAGCAAGTGGAGATCAGGGTGGTTGAGCTAGTTTGGAGTAAATGGATATATATACATATAATGAACGAGAACTACATTCGCATACATGTGAGCGATCGAGATACAAGATGGAGGCAATAGTGGGACCTGAACAGGAAGTGTGAATATGGAACGTGAAAATTATCAAGAACTGTCGTGATATATTAATGATTATGGAAAAAACGAAACGAAAGCTGGTTGTCACGACAATCACGGGCCATACTTCGTGCGCAGGCGAGAAACCGCGAACCCTGGATGATCCATGGGGCTTGATCGGAACTGGTTCCGCCAAGGCTCCTGCTGATCGGTCCAGATCAGGCAATCACGCAACGTGGCGATCGGAGTTGGGTGTCCATAACCGGGATACCACTCCCCGCCGTCAGCCTTGAGTCCTCGCGATCCCGCCCGACGAACAGGTAGATGCAGCACGGCAGGAAACAAGAAAACATCCAGATCGCACTCGCCGCGCTGAATCCCGTTGACCACATGATCGCAGATCGCGGCCCAAGCAGCCCCGGCTTTGGTGCGTCGACGCTTGCGAGCATGATAGTAATGCTCGATCCACGCGTCCTTGCGCATCGCCGCCGTGATCGGGAAATGGTGGGTCGCCTCCCATATCGCTTGAATATGTTCCTGGTAATACAGGGCCAAACGTCCCTGCAGATCAACAAACCATGGGTGATTGGGAAACGCCAGCCCGGGCATAGGTGTCATGAGGACATCCCAAGATGCTGAGCCGATCAGAAGCTCGATAGCGCATATGGTCAGCACACTCGGTTGCCACTGCCTATCCTTGGGCGCCGGCGATCTTGTCGGAAAGATCCATCCTGGCGGGCGGGACCACAGGCGAGGAACGAGTTTGTGCCTCACAGCAAGAACCTGGGGCGTCAGATCCCATACTCCAAGGTTTCCGAGTGGCCATGTGAGCAGAAGTCGGCTTGCCCTGCATGACGACGTATAAATCCATGAACCTTTGGTTCGGATTATAGCTGTAATCGTCCTGCTCGATCGACGACCGGCTCGCCGGGATGAAAACGCCCGTGAAATTGAGTGGTGGGGCGATCACTGCCCTATTGGACGGTGGAGAAACGTTGGGATCAGCCGGAGTCGGTTGTTCCTCTTCAAGATCATCGTCGTCCTCGTCATCGGACTCAAGCAAAGTAACGGCCTGGGCCAGCGAATTCACGCCTGACAGGGTTGGCACTGGAGCACGGCGATCAGTACTGCGCGATCGGGACAGAACAGACAACGTCCTCTCGTCCAGATCAGTCGACTCATCGTCCGAGTCAACCATGAGACGAGAGCGCTTGGCGGGAGTCATCTTCTTCTTTGACGAGCTGGTCCGTTTGCGCTTCGCAGAACTCAAGATCGAGGAGGCTGATCTCGAGGTCGCTGGTAAACGGGATGGAGTAGACGCAGAAGCCGCTGCAGTGCTGATCACGGGCTGATCAGCACTATGGGCCGGCAAGGAAGCGACGGAAGACGCGGGTGATGGCGGGGCAGACTCGGGAGACTGTGGTGGTGTTCCAGACGGAGTGAAGGAGCTGATCAGCTCAGGAAGCCGTTGTAAAGCCGTCCGAACTGACTCCGAACCGGTGTTCGGGTTGGTCCACCTCTCCATAGTCTGCACCGCAACGTTCCTCAAGTCGGCGTTATGCTGGAGCCAGGCGCGATCATCGAGCTTTAGGGTTTCAAGTTTAACCCGAGCAAGATCAAGCTCGCGCCGGTAATCTTCAGCTGCCTTCCGACTCTCGCACAACCTTTTCTGTATGTCGGCACGGCCGATGCGAGAATCGGAGAGTTGATTTACCAGGAACTGGACCTGCTCATCCGAGTAACGAGCCTCGACTTCCCGACGCTCTACGTCCTCGGAAGTGCGGATCTTGTCGCAAAGCAGCTGATCACGGTCGAGACGGTGATCATCGAGCCGTTGTAGATGATCCACCATCTCGACCATCGAGCCTTTCATTGCCTCGATACGTTCGTCTGGAAATAAACATGGAAAGTCATATACAGATCGCAGAAGAAGTGAATGGGATAAACATACCTTGATCGCGGATGGTAATAGTCAGCGAACCGATCAGCGACTGTAGACAGGCGACGGTGTCCGAAGGCCTGGAGAGGCGCAGAGTAGCGAGGTCAGCTGATAGCTGATCACGCTCCATCGTCAAACTCTGAACGCGATCAGTCATGTCTTGTAAGTCTTGGTCAAGTCGGTCGTGATCTAGCCGAAGAGTCGACAGCTGGCTAGCCAGATCAGCAGAATCATATGCCAAGGAATCGGCAACGATCCGACGGTCGGATAACTCAGCGTTAAGTGCCCGATTGGTATCATATAGAGAGACCAACTCGGGAATTGCACTTCGGAGTTCCGACCGTAGTCGGCAAGCTTCCATGGACCCCAACGTAAGTGGACCCGATCCATCTACTAGACGAGTGAGCTGTTCTAAGTAACGGAGGGGGCGATCTGAAGAAGGTCGGGCGGGAGGATTCCAAGACGGGCGATACGGAGTCATGGTAGTCGTGGGACGGATGAGGCTGGTCGTGATCGGCGCCGAAGTCGCGATCGGGGCGATCGCGGGATTAGTCGAACTGGAAACGGAAGGCGAGGCAGTGATTGGACGGGCAGCCGAAGATGACGAAGGAGGAAGAGAAGATCGGCTCGAGTCAGCCATGGTGATCGCCAGAGCGGAAGTTTGGAAGTGAATGAGTCGAACTGCAGTCGTTGCGCGGCTGCTGTTAGTCTCAGGGGCGGCTGTGGTAAAGCGATCAGAAAATATTGAGAATGAAGTGGACCACACATGGCCGTTGATTGGTAACGATGGAACACCCATCAACATATGACGGTTGATGGGTGGGAAAGGCCGATCACAGTTACGATGAAAAGGTGGCGGACAACGGGTATTCATGATGTGAAGAAATCAGCCAAGTACTGTCATTACGCCCAGTCCCAGACACTGATGGAACGATGGAGATCACGATCGTTATCACAATTACTACTGAGTGGAGTTCCCGTGGATGTAAGACGAGGTGAGCGACTGTTGACATGATGTGTCAGGGGCAGCCATCTAGCCGATCTATGAACGGTGTGGTTGTTGAAGTTGATCATGACACGAAGTTTCGGCCCGATCGGCCGATTATGCCCAAGAAATGAAGATCAGATGTGGAATGAAGTCGGGCATGTGGAGTGGCGGGTTGTGTGAGTGATGATAACCGATGGGCTGTCCGAGGATGACGTGACAAGGCCTGATCAGGCCCGATCAGCCGAGATCGGTGTTATATGGTTGTCCCGACAGGGTATGAAGGTCGGAAGTATGGCTGAACAGATGAACAAAGTCGTTGCGTTGGTGACTCAGAGAGTTCCCGAGGTGATCAAGGGCTGATCGCCCTGATCACTGTCTGATCACTCGGCTGATCGCTATGCCGATCGTGATCGGGGCTGATCGGCCTCAAACCGGCGTTCAAATGCGAAGGCAAGGGGAGTTCTCGGTTAAGTCGGGCTGGTTACGAAGTGGACAAGCGTCAGAAGGGCAGATCTCAAGTGGTTTCAAAGTCGTTTATCGAAGATCGGGATGGGTTGAAGATCTTTATAGGAGTCGGGTCGTGATCAGGGCAGAAGTGATACAGATCAGCTTGAAGG
>MIQA02000999.1:0-59350 GCA_001887855.2 Sclerospora graminicola | reverse complement strand
TTCAGTCCTTGGGTATGGTAATGTTTTAGTAAGCAAGTCCTGCGCACATATCTTGTGTAAGAAACGTAGTTAGCCTCGATCTCGCATCGTAAACTTTGAAACAATATACTTCAATCGTATATCCACATGTTTCATTTTTAAGCTTCCTTCCATGCTTCTTATCATCTTGATTGCGGCTTGGTTGTCCATAAGCAACACCATAGGACGCTCAACTTTAAGTTCTACTTCTTGGATTAATTCACGAAAACCCAACATTTCCACTTCAAGTTTTGAAGCCGCATAAAATTCCATCTCCATTGTAGACAGCGAAACACCACCTTGTTTCTTGCAAATCCAGTTCATTACCATGCCAACCATCAGCACAACGCCTCCTGTTGTTGATTTTCGATCATCTTTTGATCCAGCATAGTCGGAGTAGGCCTTGATATGTGTGGTAGATTCGTCATTTTTTGAGATTCCCATATGTAACTTCATATGTTTGGAGCCCTTCCAATATCTCACGACCCTTTTTTACAAATTCCAACCAATCTGCTTGGGCGCATGGGTTCTTCTAGTTGCCTCGTGCACTGCAAAAGATATGTCTGGTCTTGTGCACCGACAGATCCACAGCAAACTTCCAGCCAGCGATTGAAAAGATTTAATCGATACTTTTCCGTCTTTTGGTAAGACTTCGCTTTCTTCAAGATTCAAATCTTTATACTCTTCCTTTATGGGCACCTTAACAGGATTAGCATATTTTAAATCGAAGTCCTCGAGTATCGCGTCGATCATCACCTCTTGGTCCAGTGTGTATCCCGTTCGTTTGTCGACCGAAAAACCGCATACCCAAGAATTTTGAAAATTTCCAAGATTATTTATCTCCAACACCTTCATATCTTCAAAAAAATCGTCGACCTAGCCATCATTAGTTCCGGTTACAAGCAGGTCATCGACATAAACTCCAACGATCACCGTGTCGTGATCCGTTGATCTTACGTAGAGGCACATATCCGTCATGCACTGCGAAAAATTTAATTCGATCAATTTTCCATGTAGCAAACGATTCCACAATATCCCGGCTTACTTAAGCATGTACAACGTTTTCTCGAGCTTCAACACTCGTGAAGCTTGAAATCCTTTCGAAATGTTCTCCATGAGCTCCATATCTTCGGTAAATGTCGTGTTCGTCCTCGTAAGCCTTCACATATGTGTTAGGTATGTCCCCGTGTTTCGCAGGAACTTTCCATTTGCATGTCAAGGCAAGGACCAACTTCACGGTCCCCATTTCGATGACAGCCGCGAAATGTAGAGTGTAATCTATGCCGAAACGCTGTTCGTTTCCACATGCCACTAATCTTGCCTTGTAACGTTCGATATCTCCATTCTGATCTGTCTTTGTCTTGAACGCCCACTTGGTGTGTAGTGGAGTGCAATCCTTTGGTGTCTCGATGATTTTCCATACTTTGTTGCTTTCGAGAACCGTAATTTCTTCTTTTATAGCTGCGATCCGCTTCAACCTTTTTGCACTCTTCATTGAGTTCTTGGGATCCACTTCGCCAGCGAAATTCACCATGCCCAGGCCCGAAACTATATCTTCATTCGTCTTGTTTTCTTCATTAGTTTTCGATTCCGAAGTTTTTTCTTTTACATAGCTTCGGGTTCCGTGCCGTTCGCACTGTAACGGTTTCTTCTTTTCTGTGTCTTGTTTACTTCGTTGCGTTGCTCTTGTCGTCGTTCTTGAGCTCCTTCCAACCCTTGTTCTTCGTTTAATTCGACTTTGATCTGCCGGTTCTGCTCTTCGTCCAGTGTTTCGATATTCTTGATATGCTGTGTGACGATGACTTTCTTTTCTTGCTTCAGGTATACTTTGAAACGTTTAGTCTCTTCGCTTTTTCAACAATAAGACCGATCTGGGCCCTATGTGCAAGCGAGTTCTTGCCCGGATTTTGGTAGACTGTGCAAGGGGATCCAAATGCCACTATACTTCCGAGTTTCGGCTTCTGCCCACTCAAAATTTCGATAGGCGACATGTGTTTTGCGTTGGCGCTTGTGGGGCCTCGATTGATGATGTACGCGGCATATTGTACCGCGTCCCCCCAAAACATGAAAATATCATGCATCGAGCCATATTCATAATAGTTCGATGCATGCTTTCAGCTTTACCATTACTGGATTGTTTTCCAGCTTCACTGATTTGTCGTGACACTCCAGTACTTCTACAGAAGCCGTCGAGGTTCTTTTAATCGGCACCTCCATCGGTGCGTAAGATATGTACCTTGCAATCAAACTGTCTTTCGAGAAATGCCAGGAAGTGTTCAAATTTCTTAGCCGCAATGCCCATGCTCTTCGCGAGAAATACCCGTACGTAGTTTGATTTGAAATCCACAAAGTTGATCATGTATCTGTTTCCGAACCTATCCCTCGGAGTTATCGGCCCCTTGAGGTCGGAGCAGATCACGCCCACGATACGATCGGTTGGCGCATTATCCCCGCTATCATTCTTGGACCTTGGGTTCTTCGTTTGTTATCCGTGTGCACAAGTCAAACAGTTGAGTCTTTTCGTATCTGTTAGCATAATGCCACTTTTAGGATCTTTTGCCAGCTTTTCCACGGCGTCGTAATTTAGGTGACCCAACCGTGCATGGAAGTGCATAAGGGATCCTTTTTGCACGCAGGTGTCGCTCTCGGTTTCCTTGTCGCTGTCCTGTAAGATCGCCATAATTGAGTCCCGATCGGAATTTATTGAGACGTCAACTATAACTTCAACTGCAAGCACCTTGTTCTCCTTTTTTATGTCAAATATATGACGCTTGCTATCACGGTGCCTCATCACACGCCGTCCATCGACGTATACCATTTCACATCATTTTTCTTCCAAAAATCTATACGACAAGATGTTTCTTGAAAGGTTCTCTACATAGTAGACGTCCATGACCTGGATAGTATGTACGGATTCGTCCGATGTTACTTGTGCTTGCACCCAACCTTTCTTGGATACCTTTAAGGTTTGTCTATCTGCTTGGAAACATGTTCCGTTGACTCCTTCTGCATCTCGCAGGTAGGTCTCGCTATTGACTTGATGCATGCTTGCACCACTATCGAGTATCCAATTGTTGGTATTCGAACCCATTGAAATTTTCGTGATTGCGAGCGTAAAATCACTTTTGTTGCTGGGTTCAGGTGTTTTTCCTTGTTTTCTTGATGCCTTCTTGCATTTCGAGGACACATGCCATGGTTTCCCACAACTTGAGCATTTCTTTTTGTTGGGTTTGTCCTCCACCTAATTAATCGTATCGTTTCCAAACCTAGTAGATCCTCTAGCGTCAATTTCAATAGATGCCGCAAATTGGCAAAGTTGTTCCGCTTGCCTGAGGATGTCCATCCTTGTATGATCGAATTTAGACATCAGAATAGTCTTAAGCTCACTAGAAGCGTAATGAACTATATTTCCAGGACGAGAGGCTCACTTCCTCCGACTGCTTTGGATACAGCTACCATATATAGGTAAAGCTCGTTCCAGCTGCGTTTCGGATGTTTCGTGCTCGTGAACAGCTTCATCGATTGTGCAGGCGTTATGGTTGTATTAAACACACTCAGCATCTTGTTCATGATGTAAACGAGGGTGGCTGACTCGTTCCACCACGAATCGACTTGATGCTGATAATACCTTCAGCTGTTCCACTTAAGTAATGTCCTAGGAGGTCGACCTTGATGTCCTTACTCCACAGGTACCCGCACGCCGATTCGGCGATTGAAATTTGTCGGATAAATCTGGTTCCCCATTGTTTCAAACCAGCACCGATCCCGCGGTAGACCTCTTTTCCATCAAAGATTCTAATCGAAAAATTGCAATCCTTGGCGGTGGGTGTCTAGTATTTGTTGGGGTGGTTGCCTGCAAGCTGCTTGAGGCTGTATTGGAACGCCTTGCTGTATTGGTGCACCTTGCGGCATTTGACCACCATGGTTTCCATACACCGGTTGTGGTGGAACCCTAAGATCTGCAGGCGGTGGAGTAGGTCCAATATTTTTCACATTTGGTTCCTTCCAATGTTCGGTTGGGTATGGTTTCTTCTTGGGCGTACTGTCGAAGGATGTCATTCGCTCCGAGAAACAAGCCTAATTGAGTTATTGAAACCATACTCGTCAATGTTGATCCGTGAGTTCTCCCATTTCTCCATCCGTTCAGCTAGTCCTCGAACCAGCTTCAATATCTCTGCTCCTTCAGCACCCAAACCTGCGTCCTTTCTCTCCCCACGACTATCACTGTTGACGACATTGTGACCTTTTGGGCTTATAACCTGTTCAAAAGTATCATTTTCCATGTTGCAGTAGGAACTTATGCTTTAGTCAAGTTGTAGTCGATATTTCAGCGATAATCTTGAATAAACTTGCACTTGTTAGTTGAATCTTATACCTTACTATATCAAGGTATAACAGTCGACGTAGCTACTAAGTCAGACGTAGTCGCGTAGGTTGAACACAGGGACTTAGTTAATAAAATGTGTATTAAGAAGTGATTAAGTTGCTACCTTATCAATATGCATGCGAAGTGTCGAGACTTACGAGACAAAGTGCAAGTAGTTTTGAAATCTACACTATACTTACCCCAAAATAAAGTCGGTTATGGTCCGAATTCATTTCACCCAACTTTACTCCAAATATAGTGATGTACCGTAAATATCCCAAAAAGCGCTCCAGTAGTAGTACCGTAATAGTTGTCATTATGTAACTAACATAATAATAAAAACCTGATGTTACCGTAATACTTCACTTTTTAACAATTTTACATCATTTACTATAACCCCAACCGTATCGGGTGTTGAGGTTTGGGTGCCGTGGAGATTTTGGCTTGGTGCGCTTTAGGCTAGCCCATATATTGTGCTTTAGTTTAAGAAGCATAATTGACAATTGTACAATCTCCTCTTTGCTTGAAACAAGCAATTGAAACATAAACTATCAAAATCTGTCGCCAAATTGCCGCTTTAACGATAGCAATTGCCGATGTAACAGTATCTTCGTCATTAGAGTTTGAAACAACGAATGATCAAGGCGGAATTTAAACGACTGATACATTGCGAAACCGTGCGCTAAGCCCGTGTCCGGAAGAAAAATGAACACAAAGGATTACGCCAGGTAAATGACGACTTGGAAAACAAGCTATGTGAAAAGTGCGAATTTATCGTCAAGAACACGAATGGATGACATTCAATGAACAATCATTTCAAAACGTGTTAATGAAAAAGTTCGTGCATTCGATTGAAGAAGTGCGTAGTTACGGCAAGAAACGTAAGACTTCGTGAACAATATGTCTTGTTTAGTGCATGTCCACCAGTGTGCTAAATCCGTGCCACATGCTATACTTGGCATGAATTTAGCAAAAAAAATCTGCATCAACAGTGCTATACCCGAGCAAAATTTGGCATATGTGGCTAAATCCCGCCAAATATAGCGGGGATAGCATTCATACAACATGGTGCCGGTGAGACCTTTTTGAACATGAACGCATGCGCTCCGAACGGGCAAACATTGACACCGCTCCATTTCATTAAAAGGTAGCATTTTCCCTTTATACTTACTTTTACTTCTCAGAATGACCACAAAGGCGAAAGGGTTGGGACTAGGAACTCGTTTTTTAAATAGCGGCCACAATGTCGCACTGTCGAGATTGCGACAATGACTCTGGACATCGATATAAATCCAACTGTTGTGAAAAAGGCCGCTAAACCCGAGTCAAATTTAAGCTAAATATAGGATAGCTATAGCATACTGGTAGGGATGCTCTTATGATACGTTTGGGGAACAATTGCAACAATAGCAAGACGAGTTTGCCATTTCACGACAATTAAGTACGCGTTATTTCTTTTAAAACTGTTAAAACGTCTTTGCTGATTTCTTGGACTAGGGAATACTTTCGCTTAGCGTCTGTAAATTTAGTTGTTCGTAGTGGTATGAAAATTATCTTATTGAGGGTTACCCGGAATGTGAAATCGGGGTACGCGGATCGGGTACCCTTAATAAAATCATTTATTTATCTGTTGATAAACCATTCCGGCATAAATGGTTTTGTTTGTTTTTCTGCCATGTTAGATAGCAGGATACACCCAATGTTACGACACCGGGAACATTTTCCGCTAGCTCTGACAAAATATAAAAAAAGATTTTTATTCGAATAAAAAATATTTGTTTTTCCTTGGATCCTTAGAATCAATATATCCGCGATCCGATCGAAAATTCCGGAAACTTTTCTTCGTCTATTGCCTTTTTCGTGCATCTGTTCAAACGTCGGTTAATCGTCTTGCAATAGGAACTAAACTTTGATAATAATCGATAATCCACAAAAAGTTTTGTGAATTAAATAGCACTTGATGTTGAATATTATACCTTACCCTGTCAAGGTAGAACAGGCAACATAAGCTACCAAGTCAAACGTAGTCGTAAAGGTCGGATACAGGGACTTAGTTAATAAAAACGTATATTAAGAAGTGATTAAGCTGTTACCTAATCAATATGCATGCAAAGTGTCGAGGCGCACTAGATAACGTACGAGTGAAACCTTACTCTATAATTACCTTAATAAAGTCGGTTATGGCCCGAATTCTTTTCACGCAACTTTTACCAACAATGGGAAACACAAAGGGCACAGCCAAAAAATGATTTGGGCACACAATCGGACTTAGTCAAATATATAGTATGACGCTCAGAAAGCTTGCTTCGCACCGAGTGTTATTTAAGCTAGTTGGTACGATAAAAGAAAAGGTTAGGTAGATTAATATGACCATGTCAGATAATATAGCAGATATGCTAACAAGAATTAGAAACGGGCAAAAAAGTAGATTGTTATTGGTGGTTATGCCTGCTTCAGCGAAAAGTATTTCCTAAAATCAATTATGCTAAGCGCAATTACCAAGGATCATTAAAAGCTTTTTACAGAAAAAAAATGTTATAGTAGCTAAAGTGTTCTTCTAAACCAATGTTTCGAATGCCAATTTGGGAGTAAAATATATTACGAGAGATAGAACCATTTTTTGGATGCAGCCTCTAGGACGCCCTGTTATATCGCATCTATTTTCACTCTGTTTTGAGCAGATTTCTTGGCAGTTTGCCAACTATGAGTATATTCAAGTGCATAACTCGCCTGATGCAGATTGCAGTATTTATGGGTTTTTACATCTAGGGGGCTACGAACATATGGTTCGTAGATCAGGGTGGCCACAAGCGTAGGTAGGTGGCCAAAGCGGGACGAAAGAGTACGTAGGTGGCCAAACACAATACCGGTATGGTAAAAAAGATATCGTCAAGTATCAGCTGTTTAAACGTTTGTTTTTAAAGCAACCGTATTTAAAAAAAGAAAAAACGGATAAAGCGGATGTTTTAGATTTGTGGATCCGTCATTCGTCGAAGCATAAGGTTTAGGAACTAGCGTCATGCCGACACTCACTCCTGCTGCCCTTGCGGTTGCCAAGACAGCAGGAGGTTGCCAAGACAGCAAGAGAATGTCGCACATGTCATTTCCATCGATGCTTTGGCGGGACAACAGTGATGTAGACGAAGAGACCCAAAAACCGCATCAAGAGCTCATTTTTGACGAAATTGAGTCTTACGTCATTGAGTCAGCATTTGAAGGATTTAATTGTACGCTTTTGGCATATGGACAAACTGATAGCGGCAAACGCAAACAATGGTGGGACAAAAACGCATACGGGGAAAAGGAGTTATTCCAAGAAAATGTGAAGCTGTATTAAAAGAAATTGAAGCTTGCGGTTGCCAAGACAGCAAGAGAATGTCGCAAGTGTCATTTTGATCGATGCTTGGCGGGACAACAATGTCGTAGACGAAGAGACCCAAAAACCGCATCAAAAAGCTCATTTTTAACGAAATTGGGTCTTACGTCATTGCGTCAGCATTGGAAGGACGAAGAGACCCAAAAACCGCATCAAGAGCACATTTTTAACGAAATCGGGCTTACGTCATTGCTCCAGCATTTGAAGGATTTAATTGTACGCTTTTGGCATATGGACAAACTGATAGCGACAAACGCAAACAATGGTGGGACAAAAACACAAACGGGGAATAGGAGTTATTTCAAGAAAATGTGAAGCTGTATTAAAAGAAATTGAATCTTGTGGTAGCCAAGACAGCAGCAGAATGAGCTTCGTATGCTGATAAGCGCTAGATCGTGCTAGTCTGTAGGCTACCAGGTGCTGAAATGAGCAGCGTCTTGCCTCGCCACGCTCGTTTCACGTGTTTCGAGCGCCTAGCAAAAAAGACCCCACGGTGGTGAGCGACGATACGGATGAGTATATTGTAGAACTTAAATCGTTGGATCCGACTGCGATAGTACTCGGTGAATGGCCAGCCACTTGGGTAAGGTAGTGGAAGGCCAACTAAACTACATCACGGTGATCAAGTGCGAGTTGGCAAATCTTACTGTTTCCAAGTTCATGGTAGATGAAAATTGTTCTCATGTGATAGTTGTTTGCTACCCTACTGTTTAACGTGTTGTGTGTGTAATTTTGCGGTCCAGTTCCTGGCTAGCGTTGTTGACACCACGAATGGCTATTGCACCAACTGCTTCGAATCACGAGTGTATCCTTCTTGAGGCGCAACATAGTTGTGCCTCTAGAAGGCGACTTCTGTGAGGATATCTAGGTCGTACGGATCTTCATCACCAATAAGATTCACCTGGTTTGCTGGCGGACAAACCGAGCTTACGTGACCGACGCCTCGGCAGTTGGAGCATCGCAATTGATATGTTTTCCTCATCGTAGAGGACAGCTCACCTGTACTAGCAATTCGGTTCTTTCTGGCTCTACCTGGTCTAGTCGCCGGTGGTTTGCTTGGCAGAACGTTAGCCTCGGCAAGCTCGTGGACTAAAGATGGAACGAAGAACTTGTCCCCGAAAGCTTTTGCGTACGTATTCACCTTGTATACTTCATCATAATACTCTTTTATAGTACTTGATAGGTCCAATAAGCGTAGTGTGGCCACGATATGACGGCATGGTTCTTCCATGTTGGTACACGTAGCCGCACGAGCACTCTTTTTTTGACAGCACCACGTGACTTTTCACAGACATTACATCAACACGAAATACTTGAAAGATGTCATCACTGATCTTGTTTACTTTGTAGGTACCGATTTCTCGCGTTTACTCGGCGAAAGCATCACTTGCTCCAGGAGTGATAATGCGTCGCACTCTCTTCCAGCTCTTCAGCTCATCAATTTTCGACACGAAGTCAGCGCGCTCGTAGTCCACGTAGGCCTCTATCAACTGAAAAGGAACTTTGTATCGAATTCCAACTGTGTACATTGCGCTGTTTTCGCTTTCCACATAGTTTGTCGTACGCCAGCCGTAAAGTTTCTTTTCTTTCAAATTTGAGTAAATAGTCCATTTTGCTGGGTCCAGTTTCTTGACATAATCATAGACACCCTTTCCACTAATCGCTTCATGCTTTAACAAATTAGTTTTGTACTCAGCTTCCTCGACAGCTTTTTGAATTTCCCAGACAATGTTTTCCCCGGTCTTGTCAAACGACGGAAGCTGCGACCGAATGTTGCGAATTATATGTAGCGTGCAAAAGTGAATATCAATAGAGAGAGTACGTGCCGCAGCAATAAGACCGCTGTTCTTGTCGGACATGACTGGCACTGATACCAGTAGATTCACTCCAGCACTAAGACATGTAGAGAAGAACCAGATGAAATCTTCCTCGTTTTCGCTTGGCACTAAAGCTGTCGCGATACGAACATTACGCATGTTTCCATCCCGACCGACAAGCAGAATCTGTTTGTCATTGTACAATCTATGTTTGAAATGGGTGGCGTCGACACCAAGTATGAGTTGCATACCGATCTGAGCCATTACCGATGGACTGCATACCATCATACAGCGCCTGAACTCGTTATTTGACTTCACGTCGAAATGCGTAACAGTTCCTGGGTTCATTTCTTGTAGCTTGTGGAGAAAAGCTGGCAGTAGACGATATGATTGGAGCTCGTCACGCTGCAACTCCTTCATCACAATCGCTTTCGCCTTGTACAAGGTTCGTCGCTGTCTTTCCACATTTATACCGTGCACTGACTGAATTTGCTCCACCAGAAACTTTATGGACACATCAGGGTTACTTACTACAGCGGCTTGCAATGCAGTGAGGTTGGCGAGTTGCCGGGATGTGAGCCTCGACTCCGACGAGCAGTCTCAGTGTTCTAGCACAGCAGACGAGATGTACCACGGCTTGTCTCCCGCAGTAACACTTAAGGACTTATACGCGACGACCTTAATTGGCATATCTCTTCAGTGCATAGCAGCACCCTAGTCTTGCTTCCCTTGCTCTTTTGATCCACTCGGAGCTGTTTTTTTCTGAATCGCATCTTCCTTCCCGTGCGCCACCAGGGTCTTTCCTGATGCGAATTTCATTCCGATATGTACATGCTTGACTTCGCAAGGGCTCTGCATAAGTCTTCTGAATGGTTCTTATGGTGGTTAGTATTTTGTTGATTCCGATCATACTGCCAAATTTGGGCGCGTTAATTGTGCGCAAAGAAAATTGATCCCTAAAATCTATTAAGAGAAATATCACGGGTGCAATAAAAAATAAGGAATGCCTTGTTACGGTAACCAATGAATAGCAATATCAGAACTTGTTTCAGTCACGTGCTTTTGTTGCGTTCGAAAGATCTCGACCTCATCCTGCAGCTTGGCGTAGAGTGATTCATCATCCATCAAACTCGCACATAAGCCAGCCTTAATCCTTTCTTTTCGATACTGCCTTCTTTTGTTGCAAGCTGTGCACGGAACCTCCATTTCTCGTCGAAGTTGGCGAATGATTTTAGCGTTCTTATCCCCAATGATCAAACCAAAGTTCAGCGCTTTGAAGCGCAGGGCTGGAAGTCGCTTAAAGCGGATTCTCCGTACTACGAAGTACTTTGGGAATACGCTGACGTATTCCCAGAAGAAGTACCTTGCGAGTTCCCTAAGGATAAGGGAACTAGGCACGAAATTGATCTCGTGCCTGGCACGAAGTACTGTGTCACGCGGCAATGGCCATTGCCGCGTGACCAAGTTAAAGCCATCGACAAGTTCTTTGAAACTCGTCGCAAGGCGGGGCATGTGCGGGAGTCTACCACACCGCACTCCAGCCCCACCTTCTGCGTGAAGAAATCAATCGGTGGGTGGAGGATCGTTCATGCAAACGCAACACAAGCACGTGACTGAAACAAGTTCTGATATTGCTATTCATTGGTTACCGTAACAAGGCATTCCTTATTTTTTATTGCACCCGTGATATTTCTCTTAATAGATTTTAGGGATCAATTTTCTTTGCGCACAATTAACGCGCCCAAATTTGGCAGTATGATCGGAATCAACAAAATACTAACCACCATAAGAACCATTCAGAAGACTTATGCAGAGCCCTTGCGAAGTCAAGCATGTACATATCGGAATGAAATTCGCATCAGGAAAGACCCTGGTGGCGCACGTGAAGGAATATGCGATTCAGGAAAAAACAGCTCCGAGTGGATCAAAAGAGCAAGGGAAGCAAGACTAGGGTGCTGCTATGCACTGAAGAGATATGACATTAAGGTCGTCGCGTATAAGTCCTTAAATGTTACTGCGGGAGACAAGTGATAAAATGTGCTGTGGTGAATACTTTCACCACAGCCCATTATATCACTTTTTTCGTGGACTCTGCGTAATGTAGTGTACTCATCGTTTCTTCATAGTTATAAGGAAAAAAATGAAGCGTTGAGCGGGTTAATCGAGATCGTACAGCAAGACAGCAAGTCACTTACAGCTGAGGAAGGACTAATTGTAGCAAACATTGTGGTCTATCAAATACTAGATAGAAAAAATGAGTAAAAAAACGAGTGAAACATCTTCGGTATCTGAAGACAACGGTACGTACCTTTACATTTTATCCCGAGCTTTCTTTTAGATACGACGTGATTGTACTATCCCGGTAAGGAATCCGATCTGAAGCTTGTCTATAGCCCACAATTTTTTGTTTAGCAACATCAAATATCGATAAAATATGTTTGATCTACACACATGCACAAGGCGTAGATGACCCGACCAAGGGTTGATAGACTTTTGTTGATCACTGCGCCCTCTTTTAATCGATCGCCAGTAGTTCCTGACGTATTAGCTCGCTCTGAACCAGCTACAACGATCATACTAATCTTCGATGTCTAACAGTCATGTTGAACACATAAGTTAAAGACAACGAAACTCTCACAAAATTTAGTCACTGACACACACTCTGCTTCTTACCTTATCGATGGCGCACTGTGAAGCAGCATCAAACGTCGTTTGGTACAAGTGATGGTAATAATTGCGTGTGAACGTAAAGGCATCGCGTTCATGGACGTCGCCGCGACGGTTCTCAATTTTGGTACAAGTGATGGTAAAAATTGCGTGTGAACGTAAAGGCATCGCGTTCATGGACGTCGCCGCGACGGTTCTCAATTTTCTCCAGCAACAATTTCCTCTCCTAATATCAGCATGTGTTGTGACTGAACGGACAGTCAGTCCTTCAACAAAAGGACCTGTCACAGGATGCTCCCGAACTTTTAACGTCTGTCGTGGAAATTTTCCATGTCACTTATCCGTGTTTGGGTCGTAAGTGACGGTCTTCGTTTATCCAATGCTGCATTCGTATTCAAATGATCGCTCACTTTCTCCTTGTAGATTCCATAACAGCTTACATGCGCACTGTAGATTGTCCTCTTAATACCTGATTCCCCAGTTTTTTTAAGTACCAAAGCTTCCTGCTTTCATTGAGGTTCAATTTCTTGTAATACAGCTTCACGTAGTCTTGGAATAACTCCTATTCCCCGTATGCTTTTTTGTCCCACTATTGTTTGAGTTTGTCGCTATCAGTTTATACATATGCCAAAAGCGTACAATTAAATCCTTCAAATGCTGACGCAATGACATAAGACCCAATTTCGTCAAAAATGAGCTTTTTGATGCGGTTTTTGGGTCTCTTTGTCTACGACATTGTTGTCCCACAAAACCATCGAACGAAATGACATTTGCGACATTCTCTTGCTGTCTTAGCAACCGCAAGCTTCAATTTCGTTCAATACAGCTTCACATATTCTTGAAATAACTGCTTTCCCCCGTATGCGTTTTTGTCCCACCATTGTTTGCGTTTGCCGCTATCAGTTTGTCAATATGCCAAAAGCGTACAATTAAATCCTACAAATGCTGACGCAATGACGTAATACCCAATTTCGTTAAAAATGAGTTCTTGATGCAGTTTTGGGTCTCTTCGTCCTTCCAATGCTGACGCAATGACGTAAGACCCAATTTCGTTAAAAATGAGCTTTTTGATGCGGTTTTTGGGTCTCTTCGTCTACGACATTGTTGTCCCGCCAAGCATCGATCAAAATGACACTTGCGACATTCTCTTGCTGTCTTGGCAACCGCAAGCTTCAATTTCTTTTAATACAGCTTCACATTTTCTTGGAATAACTCCTTTTCCCCGTATGCGTTTTTGTCCCACCATTGTTTGCGTTTGCCGCTATCAGTTTGTCCATATGCCAAAAGCGTACAATTAAATCCTACAAATGCTGACGCAATGACGTAATACCCAATTTCGTTAAAAATGAGTTCTTGATGCAGTTTTGGGTCTCTTCGTCCTTCCAATGCTGACGCAATGACGTAAGACCCAATTTCGTTAAAAATGAGCTTTTTGATGCGGTTTTTGGGTCTCTTCGTCTACGACATTGTTGTCCCGCCAAGCATCGATCAAAATGACACTTGCGACATTCTCTTGCTGTCTTGGCAACCGCAAGCTTCAATTTCTTTTAATACAGCTTCACATTTTCTTGGAATAACTCCTTTTCCCCGTATGCGTTTTTGTCCCACCATTGTTTGCGTTTGCCGCTATCAGTTTGTCCATATGCCAAAAGCGTACAATTAAATCCTTCAAATGCTGACTCATTGACGTAAGACTCAATTTCGTCAAAAATGAGCTCTTGATGCGGTTTTTGGGTCTCTTCATCTACATCACTGTTGTCCCGCCAAAGCATCGATGGAAATGACATATGCGACATTCTCTTGCTGTCTTGGCAACCTCCTGCTGTCTTGGCAACCGCAAGGGCAGCAGGAGTGAGTGTCGGCATGACGCTAGTTCCTAAACCTTATGCTTCGACGAATGACGGATCCACAAATCTAAAACATCCGCTTTATCCGCTATTCCTTTTTTTAGGGAGACATTATCCCCACCGGAGTTTTTATTATCCTCGGGATAATATCAGCTCCGAATTTGTCGAATAGACCCAGCTTGCCTGATACGGCAGGGTTCCGAACTACCACGAAAATTTAAGCAAACAGGCTCAAGGAATGACGTTACCGGGTATCAACCCGAAAGAAGTACGTAAGCCACCGAACAAGGCTAGTGATGAGGAGGTGGTTGTGCAACTTGAGATGGGCGAGATAAGGGGGCTGAGATCGCAACAGAAGGAGAGGACAAGAAGGGACCTACAGAAATAGATGAAGTGGTGGCTGAGTCGCAGACTACGGATGCTGATGAAACAATGGAGGACTCCTCGGAAGCTACTTAACGCAGCGGAGAAGAAGGTGCGATGGTCGTATATCAGCAGGAGGACGGTCGTGTGGAAGAAGGAGATAAAGACCACACGTCTCAGTCGACACAGGGGGGTGTTTCATCTCAGGACGACTCAGGCAAAGCGTCAGTGCCGAAAACAAGGGACTCAAGAAGACTCCCGAAGATCTGGCGCAGGTGTTAGTAAGAGCTCTCACGGATGCAGAACAGGTGCGACCACGTCTACAAACTTGGCTGGACGTGGTACAGCAGCTCTTCAAACTGCTTTTCCCTAAGCCTAAAAGGGGGACAATCAAGGAGGCAACAAAGACCAATCTGACACGGACGAAAAGGGCCAAAGTTGGGAAGAAGCCCTTAGGCCGCAAATGGCCAGAACTAAAGCAAGGGGAGTAGAACGACTGCTAGATCTTTTCGAGTTAGTAGTTATAAAACACTCAATGGACTGGAAGGTATGGAAGAATAAGACGGCAGCAGCATGCTCTATGGCTGTAAGAAGCAACCAACCATTGGAACATGTGCTAGCCCGAATGATTGGTAGCTGTCAAGTGGAGGTTGCCTTATAGGGCGACAGCGTTTTAAAAAGATGGCTCAATAAGGTGACAGGAAATGCCCCAGTGGTTAAATCTACTACTACGGTACCGCGAACCGACTTGTTTAAATCAGCGATTTAATTCTGTGGAGAGAGCGGCAATCTCCGGAAGATATGCGAAAAGAGAATGGACCGGTAAGGACAAGAAAAAATTTCGTGAAGGAAGTAAAGAAAGTGGATTATTGTCCAAGGACTAGCCGAAGGAACCATTCTAGCAAGAATTCTGCCTAACCATAAGAGTTAGAGTTGAAGGTTGTCTGGTGATGGACTTACGTGGTGAACAGGCCATTAAGACGGCCTTCCAAAGTACTAAAAGTCTACAAGAAAGTATATATACGGATGCAACGGCACGTGGCATGGATAATGGAAAACTTTGGGAAATGCTGTCTAAAGTAAGTCTATCAGCTATAACCAATCGGAACATTCTTTGCATTTTTTTAACAAGAGAAATAGCGAAGCGGTATGTGGGTGTCACAGTCCCATACCACAAGCAAGTGCATGGCCTACGTAACATGGATGAAAAAGTGTCAGTCGCAGAGAAAGTCTGGGACAGAAAAATTGCTGGAAACGGAACAGGTATGGGGTTCCATCCGGAATATGTCATCATAGTGCGTAATGTCACGAAAAATGTTGACATCATAATACTACATGGTTATCTCCAGACGATAATCCAAGTAGAATTCCGGTTCGAAGAACTGGATCAAGGTAGCCCATTATCTTCCACGTCGCTAGACTGGGAAAAAGTGATAGATGCAAGTGGTGCCCCAACCAGCTAAGGGGCATAGAACGGATCATGTGGTGCGGGCTGGTGCTCACACTAGAACACCCGGCCACAAGGGGACAAATCCACTGTATACGGTGTGGTGGCGCAGGGCACCAAATGCGGGGCTGTCAACTGTCTACAGAACAATTGAAATAAAAATATTGTTTAGGGGTAACAGTTGAAGAAGTAGAGCTGATCAACTCACCGGAACCAATATTCGCAAGCATGGAAGCCTTGCGGGAAGAAGTTCGGGAGAATTGTCGGCAACAGGATGAACGCCACGAAAAACGACAACTCAAGGACAAGGTGCCGTGCTCGGAACAGGCGGCACCGGAGGAAACAGTGACGATCAGCCGGTCCAAGAAGAGGCCAACGCGGCCGGGCCGGCAGGGCCACAGGGAGAACCAACGAAGCAGGAGGATCACTCAGGTGCGTCGCTTCAAGAGGAAAAAGATAACTTGACTACAGCTAAACGGAAAACGCGCGGCAGTGAGAAAGTAGAAGGGGATGTCTCAACCGTCAGTGCGAAGGAGAACCTGGGTTAGAGTGAACCGGTTAATGAACCGGTAAAAGACAAATCTCAAACAGGGCAGGCTACCCAACCCATACCCAAAAAGAAACCACATTTGTCGGAAACCCAACCCGGTCCGGGTCCGCGAACCCGGGAACAGCAAAGGCGCACAAACAAACACCGACCACGAGTAAATCAGATGGGACGGACCGCCTCAACTCAGCTGCAGACCTGCTATTAATTGAGAGTAATGCTAACGATGTATTAACGAAATTAGGCAATGTCGTGCAGGCAAAGGAAGGACCAGTTCAATACTTTGCATGGGAGGAGCCGGATGAACCAGCGAGAAAGGAGTATACCCTACGAGAGGCACTGGTAGCTATGGGGTTGCAGAAGGTGCCCACAGCAGCTACAGGGAACTGCCAGGCCTACAGCATAGTTCAAGCGCTCTACGATTTATCGCTCAGGGTAAACCTGAAGATTCTGGAAGAAGCGACAGTTAGTTTAAAAAAAGGCTTTTCATCAAGAGGTCTCATGAATTTTCAGCTTAAGTACCCGCCGGGCATTAGAAAACAAACCCTCAGAAGTTTGGGGAGAGGATACGACCGGATGACGGGGCGTCAATCTGAAGTAGAATTCAACCGTTATCTGGAGGAATACGGCAGTAGTCCTTCAGAGTTGGAAGCTACGGTAAGTTGTAAAATGTGGGGCAGTAATGATACATTAGGGTGCATAGACACCATGCTGCAGCGGCATATCTTCGGGCTCAGTGAAGACGAGAGGGGCAGATCAGTTGGAGCCATTCACTACGCTCCAGAGCCAAGGATGGCGCAGCGCAAGAAGTTCGTAACGTGTGGCGAATTTTTAAGCATTAAAGCAGGAAGCTATTCACGGGAGCGGAAAAATGCCGCTGATACTACACTTCAAAGCGGCACATTACCATGCGTATACGCATGGATGGAGGTCAAAAGAAGGGCAATCCACAGCAGAATAGGCACAAGATAGTCAAGGGGACATTGACATGTCGGATCCTACCGGAAGACAGTTAGTAGCGCACCATGAATGCTCAGATGAGGTTGGACGATCGCAAGCTCCGGAATTCTTCCATAATCAAATCGAGAACCTATTAATGGCCGGGAAAACAGGTACCGAAGATATATTACACTTTCTCATTGATACTGTTACGTATCGTTCAGCAGATAACCAAGAGGAACTCCTACAAGTGAATCTACGCGATCCACGAGTTCGCCGGTTCTTTGCAGATACGTACGAAGTGAGAGAAGAAGTGTTATTCAAGTGGCACCAGTATACACAAGGGCTTTATCTACTGGAAGACGCGACAATCTTACAAACGGAAGACACAGGCTCACAGCAAACAGATGAAGAAATGCAGCAAGTATCAGAAAAGTACGGAGACGTCAATCCAGGATGCCGAAGCTAAGCGCATGCACAAAAAAACGAGCTGTAGCAGAAACTTACAGCACGGGTCACAGTGCAACAGCAAAAAATGTCGCCCCAGTGCAGAGAGAGCTTTTTGACGAGCTTCAGGCGACATCCCCCGAGACACAAGATAGCGGGAACGCAGGGCCTGAATGGGCGCGAGTCTGGAACACGATGGAGGTCGTTTGGAACCACCAACAAGGAACAGCATTCCCACATGCAGAAGCAGGAGAGAGGGTGTGGCGGCTTGAAGCAGCGAAGGAAGGGGTAGCTATTATGCAACTACTGGAGTGCTTTAGTCATCCACACCGCATTATTGAAGGTATGAGTGGCGAAGTTATGCACATACTGACACGAAGATGGTGGACAGATTGCTGAGAACACCTAAGTGGAAACACCCAAGACGGTACGTATGGAAATGACTTTAAATTACGAATTGGTGAATGGAATTGACGAGTCAAGGCGGTCACGAGTGAACAGCAGAAGGAAGCAATCAGGCACAGCCGTGACGACTGGAATTTCATCAAGGCAAGCATGTATGGGGGTAATTTCATGTGGAGCTTATGTGCATCACATAACAAAAAGGTTTTCGCATACATGGCGATATGTGCACACATATACCATACACAAAAAGCGGCGATTCTGGGAGAAGGAGCAATGCCAAACGAGAGCATCATCCAGAAGATCACTCGTCTAGAGAAGGCACAGCAGTCCATCGACAGAATGAAGGAATTAACGCAGCGGCTGGGGGAGGAAGATGCCTCTGTGTGGCAGGATATAGCGTTATATTTTGCTACAGCACTAAGCAACGTTTCAACTTCAATAGGGAGGGAGGAGCAAGGAACAGCCATAAGAGAATCATTAGCAAGGGAATCTGCGCTTGATCCCCTCCTAATGTACTATACGCACCGAGACGACAGATCTCTTCTATCAAGAAGTACGACGCCTCACTAACTCTTTAGATGCGTATAGTCGGAGAACGATAGCGGACATAGAGATAACGGGAGGGAAGGTAGAAGGGACGACGTCGGCAGAAACTGAGCTGACTCAATTACGCATCATGACACAGAATGTGCGCGGTTTTAAGGTGCAATAGAGACAAGAGTGGTTACAAGTTTGGAGGAATAAATCAAGCGCAAGGAGGGCAGACTGCACGATCCTTCAAGAAACGCATATTACGACAGCAGCTGACGCAGAAGAGGTGACGAGGGCGTGGGAGCGGATGTGGAATTACACAGACCCGAATAAGAGACTGGAGCATATCGACAACCAAGGCATAAGGGGTAGGGATACTCTTGACGCCAGATTACGGCAAGAGAGCACGCCCATGGAACCGCAGTAAATGGACAGAGGGTATCATAGCGGTGGAGCTGGATAATTAGAGGATTATCAATATTTACTCCAGCTGATACTAACGCTAATCGTTCTAAGTTTTTTTAGCGATGTAGGTCGATGGCACACACCAGATAATGGAAATGTCATATTAGCCGGAGATTTTAACTGTGTGGAAGCGCCGCAACTAGACCGACTCGCGCCAGGAAGCGACATTAAGACTGAGTGCGTGGAGCTTTCCCGATTAATTGCATCATCAGGGTGGTATGACGCGGCGCTAGCCCAACAATCACCGTGGGATGCGGATCAACTAACTGAGAGTTTAGAGTTTACTTTCTGGCGAGGGGAAACAGCTAGCAGACTTGACCGAATCTACATTCCAGCACACAGGTATGACTGGGTGGAACGAGTCGAAACAAGTACACCATTAGTAGCCTCTGACCATGAGGAGGTAACATTACTTCTTCGACAACCAATGAAAAGGCAGCGTACATCCACCCGGAAGCATTTTCGTCTGCAATATCCAGCGACTGGGCCAAACCGGAAGAGAGTTGTCGAAGAAGTGACGGCGGAAGTAAGACACAGACGGGGCGAGACATTTGAAGCACACGTCCAATGGGATAAGCAGGTTCAGCTATGGACAGTTGCAATCATGCGGGTGCGCAAACGAGTACGGCAGCGACGAAAACGGAAAGCGGCACAATTATCACAATCACTTTTTGGAAGGGCATCCTCCCGAGCACAAATAGTGGGAATTGCGACTAATGAGGCACTTCGTGATAACAAGGTACGTCATGGACGTAAATTGAGAAGAAGCATGGAAACTATGCGATGGTTGTTTAGACGTACCACGGTATGGGAGAGTAATCAACGTGTGACAGCAATCACGATACCTGGAACACAACAGCATGAAACAGACGAGATAAGCATCCCGGATAAATTCGCACTGGTGTGGAAGGCAGTGTTAAGCTGCAAGCACAGCACGATAACACCTGACATGATGGAACATGCTCTGGATCGCTTTGTCACATTCCGAGCGGACAGACGAGTAACGGTAAGGGAAAATGAATCATTGTTGGCACCCATCGACGAAGGAGATGTCAAGTTCGCGCTACGAAGTTTAGAGAGACGGAAGGCAGGGGGCCCAGACGGCCTGAACAATGATTTTTACAAAGACTTTGAGGAAGCGGTAATCTAAGACTTATGCATTGTGAGTAACGCGATTCTTCACGGTGACGAACCACCAAGGACTTTTCTTGAGGCAGTCATCATACCACTTCGAAAGAGGGGGGACTCTGATAACGCAATGGACTATAGGCCGATATCGTTACTGCAAACGAGTTATAAGATTTTCGCAAAAGTTCTCGCTGCACGGTTACAAGGTTTTCTAGGACGACTGATCGGAGACACGCAACAAGGTTTCGTACATGGCAGGCGGATGGATCGCGCAGTGGTGTTGATGCTTGATATGTTGGACCATTTTCGAAAAGCTGCAAGATTGAAAACTGCGGCAGAAAGTCGTGGGGTTCTGATGATTGACTTCGCAAAAGCGTATGATACGATTGATCGGACTTATCTAATGCTAGTCCTCAAGAAAATTTGGATTTGCAAAGCGGTTTATTGACGTCATGGTTAAGATTCACGATGGTACGTCGGCAAAAGTTTTGGTCAATGGGGAGTTGTCCGAGGTGATTCCAGTGGCATCAGGCATCCGGCAGGGATGCCCACTTGAGCCATTACTATTCATCCTTGCGGTTGAACCTTTGGGGCTGGCGACAACACAAAACAAGACATTAAAGGAATTAAGTTGGGAAACGCCACAAAGCAATGAGAACATCGGTTTTCTGCCTTTATTGATGATTCCACCATTTTTTTTTCGAGAAGGCAGACACATTAAGCGGGCCCTACACATCTTTGAACGGTTTGGACAGTTATCGGGCTTAAAGATGCAACCAGCGAAGAGTCAAGTTATTCTGATGGAAACAGATGAGCACCCAAGGAACTGGTACCATGTGCCGGTATTGAGACTCGGTGAATCGGTACGATACCTGGGATACCAGATTGGTCATTCTTCCCTCAAATCAAAGCAGAATACGAGCGATGCAACGGCGACTTCTAACCGCCACCAAATGCGGTTCTTCAGTAGACGAAAGGGTCACACTTTTTAACGCGATAGCAATTCCTGCTATCCTGTTTACGGCGAAAGCATTCTTACCGTCAGAGGAAACGCTTCGTGAGCTGGTAGCACTACAAAAGAGTTTCATTTGGAGTAAAGCGACGGACACAGAGGTAGGACGCCATAAAATATATCCATTGTTACTCTTTACCCCGAAGAAGGCAGGAGGACTTGGGCTCATTTCCATTCCAGCTGCGTTACACACATTAATGGTCAAGGAGGCAACGATGTGGTTGCTGTAACCGATCGATCGCTATAATAGTGCATGGAGAAACTGGACGAGGCCCAACAAATGTAGTACTTCTAACATGTGGTTTTCTGCGTATGATACAGGTCAGCCGGAGCGTAGACTTCACAGAGGAAGTGCTGTGGCTATGATCCGTGGCTCAGTAGCGGACACGTTAGGTCCCACGGCAGAAGAGCGAGATCGTCTACGGAAGTATGTCAAAGAGCACATACCAAAACTTCGAGAAGGCTGTAAAACTCAAGTAGTAGGGCCGGCGCTGGGGGTATGTATGGATGAAGAGGTGATTGTAACAGCAGATCTACACAAGATCCCTTGGCACGGACTAGGGAATGGTCACCTAGTGCGCTTCTGGGGAGAGTATACATGACATGCGAACCCGTGGATACTAGAGAGATCGGAGGGCGCTTTGTCTGCAAGGAAATATGAGCGTTATGTCAAGGGCAAGATGGGAGACCTGGGTATACAACGAGTGTCTGAAACTACGTTTGCATGGACGGCGAAGTTTGAGGCGGTGAAGGGCCATACCAGGACAAAAGTGGGAAGATGGTTATCCTGTGCTCCCCACGGGTAGCGATTGGTCAATTTCTGGGAGATCCAGGGCCAGTACGACTTCTATGGACGCCTCAACAATGGATTACGATGGACTGACCAGTATATGGTAGAAGGACGATAACAGGAGCAGATAAAAGGACAGGCAATCAATGTGTGTTACAGCAGCGACAGGATGGACTCTATTGGGACTGTGTCAAGATGGTCACAAGGGTACCGAAGTTAGGCTATGTTAAGGAGACAGAGAGGCCGCATGGTTTGGTTTTCGAAGCACATCCGGCCATTCATGGTATTGCGTGGGAGACGAGCGCAGATGTTCGTCCTTCATCCATCAAACACTGGTTGCGGAGGACTTTTCGAGGACTTTATTACAAGATTATCACGAAGTCATTTCACAAAATGGACACACGATGGCAGTGTAAACGGGAAAGAGATACGTGGAATGGATTTGTGCAGGATCAGACGACACAGGACATTTGGAGGCATGACCATCTGCTGTCTGATTATCAACGTTGGTGCTTGTATCGAATGGCCACGTTCCAGCTCAATTGCTTTTACGATGGATATTCATCACAAGGCGGGTGCACAATGGATGATCATTGTTTAGCACCCGGGAAAGGGGTCACACATATAGTGTTGGGGTGTAAGCGTGCACAGAAATTGTGGACACGCGGTTTAAGCTTATGGAACGGTTGGTGGGCAAATGCGAAGGATATAGATGCATATAAATGGCATTTTGTCACTCGGCAGGCACCACCAATATCACCAGTAATTATGCAGCGGTTAACAACTCGATGTGGGCACCAAGCCCAAGCGTGTAGCAAGGAGATGCCCAGACTGTGGTGGGCGCTTTGCTCGATAGGAGCGACGTGGTTATTGCAGCTCCGTAACTAACCTATTTTCCAAGGAATAAGAAGGAATGCGCGGGAGCACTTGGGTTTTCTCTGGAAAAAGACTTTGGAGCAACTTGAAGCGGTCATTGAGTTTGAAAAGAGGTGCTCAAGTTCAAGGTTACGAGGAATTCGGTTGCAGATATGTCTCGACAGTATCCAGGGTGAGATGCGAGACCGACCTATTGATCATCAAAATTTTTACCTTCGATACGACGGGATGAGTATCGATCAGAGGAAGGTTTACATCGAGTACTACGGGATTTTATTGTAGCTAATAGTTAAAATTTACTAAATAGACTACGTTTTACAACAACAATTATCCTCGGGATAATATATCCCTAGAAAGATGACAAATAGTGTGGACCACAATTTAATATTTGTCCCTGCTCTGTGAATCATTCTATGCGGTGATGCAAAACATAAGGCTGCTTTTTAGAACCCCCCCTGCATTGATTGACTCTTCCCCAAGTACTAGTGAAGCTGCTACACATATGATACATGCTCGTCAAATTTCTGTCTTTGTTTAACGGCTTCGTTTCCCACCCTTTCAGAATTCGTCGTTACCTACTGATGAGAAGATGGTAGATACATTCTTCTTTAAAGGCTTCACGATGGTAAATAAAACTCCGGTGGGGATACTAAAAATTCCGGTGGGGATAATAAAACTCCGGTGGGGATACTAAAAATTCCGGTGGGGATAATAAAAACTCCGGTGGGGATAATGTCTCCCTTTTTTAAATACGGTTGCTTTAAAAACAAACGTTTAAACAGCTGATACTTGACGATATCATTTTTACCATACCGGTATTGTGTTTGGCCACCTACATACTCTTTCGTCCCGCTTTGGCCACCTACGTACACTTTGTGGCCACCCTGAACTACGAACGTAGCCACCTAGATGTAAAAAAAAACAGTATTCATAGCAAATTTATACTTAAAAGAGGGAGGGACGGCATGAAACATCTAATTCCTTTTATAAACTAAGATAAAAACACAGTTGCTAGAGATAGTTGGCTAAATTTTTCAGGCTGCAACTATCAGAGAAAATGATTATTTGCTGCGAAAGTTAAACCTTCTGCAACTTTATTGCCAACTTGACTGCAAAACTATTTCCCCGTCGTACAATTTATTAACACGCTAGTGGACGGAGTGCATTGGTTATGCCACATCAAATATCTAAGCCAAGTATAAAACGGTGTCTAAAGTACCCCTAGACTCCTTGTAACGAAGTCCTTGGTTGGTCATATGCAACAATCTTCTTCCATGATACTATTACCGGTACAGTGGTGAATTATTGATAACTTAGTTAACGTTTATTTGGATGAAATATTTTTAACAGGCTTGCGTCCTCGTTTCTTTCAAACGCACATGTTGTCATTATACGTCGAAAATCTAAGAATATTTTGAGAACGTGACCCTATACAGGGTGGTGTAAGCCATGTCAAGCGCGGTGCTGTAAGGGCCTCATTTCATTACACTTCCCCGACTCTATCCGGCTTTGGATTTTCGTCCATGTTGGGACTCGAATCCGCAATCTCCCGGTCCCGGCACCAAACGACCGAAAATCTAAGTACAACAGTCTTTTATGTCGTGAAATAAGCTCGGTTTTATTTTACTAAGTCCGATTGGGTGCCCAAACCCTCTAACAATAACTAACTTAAAATATTTAAATTGTCGACCGACACCCCGAATCCATGAGAAGGCAGGAACGGGTCCCACATAGTCAAAATCCGTGCGTGAACAGGTTGTGAAAATGGTGTCATAGTCATAAACTTTGAAGAACCCGTGAGATTAGTTTCCAAGCGGTCCCGGTTTCCGTCACTCTATCGTAAGGGAAAACAGAGACGACTTGTTCGCCAAGTACACCAGAGGTTCCCAATGCTATGCCACGTGATACCCATTTATCGAAATGAGGTGTCAGCGTTACCAACAAGCACGCAGTTCCAGCCTCAATTTCTCCTTTCGATGTAGCGTTCAGCAAGAATTGAGAGTCTTGCATTCTAAACGACTCCATCGCAAGCAACAACACGTTAGGCCGTTTCACACGCCCAATTTAATGTCAAACGTCAATGGGTCGTCAAACTTCAATGCATAGCGATAAAGCGAATAAACATTGAAAAGTTGGAAGTACTCAGTTTCACGCTCGATGAACTCGCTCAATGCATGCACGAAGAAATTGGACCCCCGTACTGAGTTTCACAGGCGCATTTAAGACTGGATTTAGTGCAACGAGGCCCACTACAAGTGGCATTACATCCACCAGCGCTTACGTCATGATAAAGAAAATACTGTAGGGCGAGAAAACCCATTGTGGAGTGAAGTGAAAAATGGAACGTTTTTAACGCATGAACCATTTAAATCTTTGTTAGCTGTTCCTTTCGAGTCATCGCAGCTCTCGGCGCTATCGTTTGAGGACACGAAGTTGGGACTCGCAACACCAACAGCGACACCCGACTCATAGACAACTAGAGAAACCAATTGCAGCATATCCCGCGCCACGAGATTTTTATCCAGCATGCTCCTAGCAATCGGACAAACATGGCGAGTAGCAACGTGGACAATGTTGTCCAAAAGACATCCACCACTCTTTTGCATCAACTTGCAGGTTACTCATGGCATCTCGCTCACGAAGAAACATCAAGACAAGTGAACCGCATTTTATGTATAAAAAATGACCGTCACAGACTACCCAACTTGTTTTTCCAGTAACCTATCATGCCCTAAAAATAACCAAGAAAAATACAGTCTGATCTAGCTGTCATAAACCCCTAGATAAGCCAGCGAAAATGAAGATCCGTCCAATGGACGCCTACTGCTTCAACCACACAAGAATGCAGCGATAGTCGACATAACATTACGCTAACTTCCTTTTTTTGTTTGACTGTTCGTGCACTTCCTCGCTGACGTAGTTGCGAATTGTCTTCAGCAGCTTATCCCGGGCTATGTCTGTCATTGTTAACTCATTGCCTTGCGGTATCAGAGACTCCGTCACATCTTTGTCGACATTATCTTCCATCACAGCTTTCAATATCTCATCTAAGATCGGCAAATTTTTTTCTTTCAAATATTCGCTCCCAAATGCCATTTTAGCAGCATCTGCGAGGTCTAGACTAAGTTCATTATGATGTTGTAAAAGCCAGAGCATCTTCCCAAAAACCTTTTGAATTCCAACATGAAAACCAACAAGCCTCGCTTTTCATGTCTTGATTTCCTCGTGATTAATGATTTCCATCTTCAACTCTTTGAACAGGTTTTTTGAAAGCAAAATTTTGCTACTCTCGTCTTTTTCAAAAAACACTTTCCCAAGAATCATCCACCCGAGATTGTTACGGCTGAAATATCTTTCAAACTCAGACGCTAACGCTTCCGTGACGAATACGACACCATCGATGTTGATTCCTAATTTTTCCAATCGTGTAGCAAGCACTTTGTTGCGTTCTTGAATTTCAGATACGTCAATCATGGTTGCTGCATGTTTAGTGCGAGGAAGAGACTCATCAGCGGTCTTTACTGACGACGTGAGCGATTCGATATCGAAACGTCCTCGATGAGTATATGGCCCTTTACGTTTCTTTGAGTCCTTGTCTTGCCGTAAAATAGATTCCACAAGATCTTTGTCGACATTATGTCTGGCCACAGCTTGTGATATCTCATCAGAGGTCGGCAACTTTCTTCTTTTTAAGTATTCGCTCCCGAAAGCCATTTTAGCAGCATCTGCGGGGTCTAGATTGAGTTCATTATGATTTTGTAAAAGCCAGAGCATCTTTCCAAAAACGTTTTCAGCTCCGACATGAAAACCCTCAATCCTCGCTTTCCATTTCTTGATTTCCTCGTAATTAATGATTTTCATGTCCAATTTTTTTAACAGGTTTGTTAAGCGCGAAATTTTGTAATCAGTACTACTCTCGTCTTTTTCAAAATACACTTTCCCAAGAACCATCCACTCGAGATTGTTAAGGCTGAAAAATTCCTCAAATTTAGACTTTAACGCTTCCGTGACGAATACGACACCATCGATGTCGATTCCTAATGTTTCCATCCGTGCAGCAAGTACTTTGTTGCGTTCTTTTATTTCAGATACGTCCATCATGGTTGCTGCATGTTTAGTGCGACGAAGAGACACATCAGCGGTCTTTACTGACGATGTGAACGATTCGATATCGAAACGTCGATCAGAATTCGGCGCTTTAGGTTTCCTTGAGTCCTTATCTTGCCGTAAAATAGATTCCACAAGATCTTTGTCGACATTATGTCTGGCCACAACAAATGATATCTCATCAGAGGTCGGCAACTTTCTTCTATTCAAGTATTCGCTCCCAAAAGCCATCTTAGCAGCATCCGCGAGGTGTAGGTTGAGTTCATTATGATGTTGTAAAAGCCAGAGCATCTTTCCAAAAACGTTTCCTGATGCGACATGAAAATTGTTGAACCTCGCTGTCCATTTCTTGATTTCCTCGTAATTAATGATTTCCATGTTCAGCTCTTTAAACAGTTCTTTTGAGCGCAAAGTTGCGTAACCAGTACTACTCCCGTCTCTTGCAAAATATACCTTTCCAAGAACCATCCATTCGAGATTGTTAAGGCTGAAGTCCTGAAAAGCATACTTTAACGCTTTCGCGACGAAAACGACACTATTGATGTCGATTCCTAATGATTCCATCCGTGTCGCAAGTACTTCGTTGCGTTCTTTAATTTCAGATATGTCCATCATGTTTGCTTTATGTATTGCGAGTGCCTTGTTGAATTCTTTGATTTACGGCACATCCATCATATTCATAGCATGTATAATACCAGGTAGAGACTCATCGGCGGTCTCTACTGACGAAATGAACGATTCGATAGCGAACGCTTCTCGCTCTTCATGCGGCGCTTCATCGTTCCCATGAAGCTTTCGTTTGACATGCTCATCAGCTTCAGTACTATGAGGCACAGCAAAACCCGAGATTTTGTTTATGGCAGGAATCGACTCAGCGCTACAGCGTGCCAACACAACCACTGTAGTAAGGAACCAGAGAACGGACTTGTTCATGCTTCAGAGGAATATTATTTTTATACATTGTGTGTGCAGTATTGGTACCGGGAGTACAACCGGTATATAACGATACTGATACTGTGAAACCGCGAGAGTAAACATGGTACCGGTATCTATCACTGAAATTTAAACCGAACTTATTTCACGACATACTGACTCGAAAAAGGCATATATTCGCAATTATCTTCTATGAGAAAACCTTCGATTCTCGACGTATCACAACATAAGCGTTTGAAAGAAACGAAGACGCAAGTCTATTAAGAATTATTTCATCCAGATCAATTAAACTAAGTTAATAATGTAATGGTATCATGGAAGAAGATTATTGCAATCGACCGACCAACGCTGTCATATGCTGTGGTACTTCGTTACTTTAAACACCATTTTATAATTTGCTTGGATCGTCGATTGTGTAAAATAAATGCTGTCCGTCCACTAGCATGTTAAAATTAATTAAATAGTATGACGGGAAATAGTTTTGCAGTCTAGTTGGCAATAAAGTCGAAGAAGGTTTTAACTTTCGCAGCAAATTATCAATTTCTCTGGTAGTTGCAGCCTGAAAAACATTTAACAATAAAACCAACTATCTCTAGCAAATGTGTTTTTATACCAGTTAATCTTAGTTTATCTAGTAAATAAATTAGATCTTTCATGCCGTCCCTCCCTTTTTTAAGCTATAAATACTGCAATCTGCATCACGCGAGTTTGGCAGTTGAAAATACTCAGAGTTGACAAAACTGGCAAGAAATTCTGCGCAAAACAGAGTGAGAAATAGATGCGAATTAACAGGCGCTAGAGGTGGCACCCGAAAAATTGTAATATGCTCAGAAAGCGTGATGCGAACACGGAATGCTTTCAGGTGTTATAAAAGCTAGTTGGAAGATAAAAGAATAGATAAGGTAGATTAAGATGACAATGTCAGATAATATAGCAGATATGCTAGCAAGAATTAGAAACGGGCAAAAAAGAGTAGATTGTTTTCGGTGGTTATGCCTGCTTCAGCAAAAAGGAATCAATAATGGTAAACAAGGATCATTGAAAGCTTTTTAGAGAAAAACAAATGCTAAACAAGGATCATGGTTAGTAGCCGAAGGAAGAATATCAAACTCTACCCTATTTATAGCGTATTCATTCTTCCAATTAAAGTGTTCTTCTGAAACAATGATCACACAAATTCTTGTACAATGGTATCGAATGCGAATTTGAGAGTGAATAAGTACAATGGTATTCTAATTGCAATCGAAACGAGTGGTATTATAAGTTATGGCACAAAAATTGTCCTACCTGTGGTGGTATTTGTGTATTTACACGCTGATCCAAATACTTGGTTTACGTTAGGAAATGAGTGGATCACAGACACCGAAAACGAAGGTGATGTCCCGCATGACAGGAAGCTTAACGTACAAAAGTTCATTACTAGTATTAGAGTAGATAATTGCGATCATTTATATTTACAGCTAATATAATTCGGTATGTCCGAAAGGTGCCTAAAAGCGGTGCCCTTACATTTACCATGACGGAAAACTCACCAGATTTGCATTCGCCGAATATTGCTGCCTCATAACAAAAAACTAGTCAATCAAGCTCAGATCCTCTAAATGTACTGATTTATGCTAACCTCAGTTTCCCCTCTATTTACCGTGCAACGGACGAGCACAGGGTAAGGCGCGAAAACACTCATACAACCATTCACTCATACTGCACCTCACTTTACCTTGGTAGTTTACTTTAAGTTATTCATTATATAAAAATCTCCGTTTGGCAACTTCTTAGCAATTTTTCTATCCAAGCAACTTGGTAATTTATCTACTATCTAAGCAACATAACTACATAAGTATAACTGCTTTTTTTAAATCAAATACTGCTCGAAGTCAGCACGAAACTTCTTAGCCATCTTCTTGTATTTCTTCTGATTGTTGAATCCATTAGAAAACATATTCACCATGAAACTGTCCAAATTTGTTTTTCCTTCTGCCACTAGTTTGGAAAAAAATTCATGCACATAACGATTCGCCTGACACCACGTTCCACGCTTTACGTCTCTTGGCTTTCATAAGCAGAATGGCTAGCTTGTCGTTGGCCCAAGTCTATTTTTCAATACCGTGACCATGCTTATTAAATCCGCCCGGGGGTGAAAGCGAAAGTGCTCAGAGGGGAAGCTAAGTAAGTGCCAAGAGGAAGAAGATGATATTGAAGCGAAGGATCTTGGCGAAAACGCTTTGAACATGAACTGCAAAGAGACAAGAAAAAGTAGCATTACATTTTTATCACTCCACCAGTAATGGATACTAGTAGGATGTAGTAAAAAGCAAACGATAAAGAGATTAAACTTACTTGACGAAATCTTAGCAGAAGAACCTGGCAATGATTGCGATGATTGCGAGCATCACGGCGACGCCTAACGTTTTCAGAAGCCGCATGTGAAATCGAGTGAAAGGGTACATAACTATAATTAAAACAACGCTTTTTCGACGGTGTGTAAGGAGGATAGCGCTGCGGTAAATCCAACAAACCGTTTTTGTAAAGCACTGTCTTGAAGTGTGAAAACGCCTCAAAGCCGTAGTAACCATGGTAGGCGCCCATGCCTGAGTTACCCACCCCACCAAAAGGCACGTTCGCGTTCGACAGCTGCATTAAAACATCGTTCAGAAGCATGCTGCCTGCTGAGGTTTCGTTCACCACACGCTCTTTGTTGTTGCCACTGGGGCTGAAGTGGTACAGCGCAAGCGGTTTATCTCGCGAAGTGATAAAGTCAATTGGTTCGTCTAGCATATCCGATGTATAGTAATATATTGGCAACAACGGACCGAAAATCTCTTCACGCATGGAAGCGCTGGACGAGAACAAGCTCAGCTCTGTGCGGAAATTAAGCAGTGTTGGGGATATAAAGCGCTGCTTATCGTCGGTCTCGCCTCCGTATGTCAAATACTTGCGGTCTTTTTCCAGAATGCGCGTTAAGCGGTCGTACATGCGTTTGTTAATTATACGGCCATAACTATCCGACTCCTTAACGTTTGCACCTCCGTATTGCGCCACCAATTCTTCTTCTAGTAATCTCACAAACTGATCCCCCACTTTTGCGTCCACCAACAAATAGTCTGGACGTACACATGTTTGTCCAGCATTGGCGAAAGCTCTCCAAGCAATACGTTTTGCAGCCAACTTGAGGTCAGCGGTGCTGTCAACAATGCACGGAGATTTGCCTCCCAACTCCATCACCGTCGGTGTCAAATACTGTGCTGCAGCACTGGCCACAATTTTACCAAGAAAGTTGCCACCCGTGGCAACGATGAGGTCAAAGCGTTCTTTTAGCATCTTTTTGGTCTCCTACACTCCTCCGTACACCGCGACTCTACCATCGTCAAATATGGGGCGAGCTCTCCCTTTTGCTCTTGTTGGTTACTTACGGCTTCCAAAGTCTCCTTTGTCTCATGTTTCTCCATTGCTACACCATCATTCTTAGAAAGACTGTTCACGCCCACGAGTTTGATTGTTAGAAGATACTGTTCATTCACACGAAGATGAATCTCGCCATCTAGCACTTGCAGTACAGAGATGTGGGAGTCTTTTGCGACATTTCCTTTTCTTCCATGCTTCAGGACGATAAAGTTGCTGATATTGTATGATGTGTCTGTCCACTTGGATGAATTATGAAGAGCCTCTTTCATTAGTGTGTAAAACAGCTCTTCGCAAAACACAGAAAACTGCACAGCCTTGAGAACCGACGCATTACGCTCTTCCAAGATTTTAAGGTCTTCTGGTGTATCTTCAAGCTTATCCATTTCTGCTTTAGTCCTATAAATACCGTCATTGCAATCACTCACGTCAACATCGCACTCATACTCTTCGATTAATAAATTTGACTTACATGTGAATTAGAAAAGGCGGTGGTAATGTGTAATTTCCCTCTATTTTTCCGGTATCTTTAGCTTCAAGTTTCAGCTTAACATTTTTGCATGACAGCTATACTCGGCATAGGGCCGTAAAATCACGGGTAGGATCATTGGTGTCCTTGCATTACCGTCGACACTACGAATGACAAATGGAGTCACACGCCACCACATTTTCAGCCAATAAATTACAACGCTCTGAATTTGTTTTATATCAGTACTTCAAAAAATCTGTCAGCCAATCATTGCGAGGGCGGATATTTTTGTCTTTTTCGGATCTTTTTTGATGGTATGTAAAACACTACGCAAATCTGGGCGGATTTTTCCGTCGTTATATGTACTTGACAGATGTCAACGTCGTGGTGTGACCACGCAATTTGCAGCTGCTTGAACACCTTCACGAGTTCTTTCTGATGGCTACAGCTGCGAAGGCAGATTCACTCTTCCGCTGGGTCGAAGAGCGTGAATGCGAGCATCTGGGATCCTCACAATCTTCCTGGGGTCGTGTTCTCGACTCCGGTACAGGTCGACACTCACTCTCGTGGTTGTTATTTGGTAAACCTTCTTCTCTTATTAAGGACGTCGTAGCTGTAACGGGGGAAAATTCTTTGGCTAATGACCTCACAGACGAATTTGGCCCTAACAAGACACCGCATGCAACTCCACTCAGTGTCTACTCTGGCAATTGGAAGGATGACGAATTTCTGACCAACGAAAAACCGTTTGACGTCATTATTGCCGGTATGTTCAAGTTGGCAATAATATGAGACTGGATGGAAACATCTAACGTTTTGTTCGCTGTATCTTGTAGACTACCTTATTGGAGCTATCGAAGGTTTTGCCCCCTATTATCAAGACCAGATCTGTGGTCGACTGGAGAAATTGCTTGCACCGGGAGGGAGAATCTACCTCATAGGATTGCAACCGTTGAGTGTATCGCATGCTCCCGCAGGTGTGAGTGGCCAAGATTTGGAGACAGGAAAGCTAATACAGGAAGTAGCTCGGACTCGTGATGCTTGTCTGTTGCTCGCTGACCGTCGTTGTTATCGAGAGTACCCAATTGACTGGTCGCAGCGACAGTTGGAGAAGGCGGGACTGGAAATTACCAACAGCGTGCGTTTTGTCAATATCTATGGACTTTCGGCAATTACTCGTCAGTTAGAGGTGGGTAGACGTCACGTGCCGATGTTCAAGGACCGCCACCTTGATGATGCTATGAACGAAGCGCTTGATCGTGTGACCAAACGTCTTGAAAAGGCCTTTCAATGTGATGGACTTGCTAAGGACGAGCAGCGCAGAATACACTTTGGATTCGACTACGTGATTGCTGCACACAAGCATTGAGAGTGATGGTCCCGATATAGTTTTTGTTTTGCTCAATCAGATGAAAAAGAATACTTTGCTTTATCCAATCAAACGATAGGATCCAGACGTCATTGCAATTAAAGCTAGACATGTCAGCGTACGAGAAGACCTTAATTCCGCCTCTTAATTTTTCCATGGTAGCCTCTGGCGTCTATCGCTCTGGCTTCCCCAACCGAAAAAACCACGCATTTCTTCAACAACTCGGTCTTAAATCTGTGCTGTACGTGACAAATTGGTACATTCCTTATTGATTTTAAAGGGACTCACGTTGTTCATCAGATATTTGTGTCATCAAGAACATCAACCAGAGAACCTGGTCTTCTTTAAAGAAAACAACATTGAGGTGTTTCAGTGCCCAATTGACGGGAACAAGGTAAACCGTCTACATAGAAATAAAGCGTTCATTTGACCACCAAATTTCTGCCAGGAGCCATTTATCAGTATTAACCCGGATGCCATGGCCGCTGCGCTGCGCCATCTTCTCGGTATATATATTGTTCAACTCCTCTTCCTGACCCGGATCGTGTTGACGGTTATTTTATCTGCTGTTTCAGATGTGAGAAATCACCCAATCTTGGTGCATTGTACGAAAGGAACGGTTCGTGGTGTGGTTAAGCAAGCTACTACAAGAATTAGCTTCCCACTCATTTGTATCGTTCGATAATATGTGACTGTGTTTTAGCACCGTACGGGATGCGTGATTGGGTGCATGCGCAAGATGGAATATTGGTCGCTCACTTCGATCATTGACGAGTACTGTCGGTTTGCTGGCCCACGCATGCGTCTACTTGACCAGCAATTCATCGAGTTTTTTGCACCTACGATCGAGTACGATGAGAGACAAAAACCCAAGTGGCTTAACTAGCAACGGATCTGCTGTCAAACGTTTAGTAGCTATAGAGCCAGCCACAAGTCGAATGCTTGCAAACAAACGGCTGAGTATGTATTTAGCGTATAACCTTGCATCGGCTTTCGTCAACCATTTGCTACGCTTTTTTATCCCATGTAGTTGTTCATGGAAGCTCAGTTCCGAGAATACAAACCGTTCCATTCCGCATCTACGCAGAGACCTTAGACTTGTAAGCCGATCCATCCGAGAACTTGTCGACCCATGCTTGGTTTTCAAGAGGGGCCCCAGGCCACGACTTTTGAAAATGATCCTCGGCCTTGAAGCTGGACGGGTCCTCAATGCGCTCGACAATCTTGTGCTTAAACTTGCGAATCAACCCTTGAACTGGCCAGGCAGCAGCGTCACCCAGGGCGCAAATCGTGTGTCCCTCGATTTGACGCGAAATCTCCTCAAGCATGGGGATTTCCTCAAGCTCGGCGTCCCCTGTTTCCATGCGGGTCAGCACACTCTCCATCCAGCCCGTACCTTCACGGCAAGGCGTGCACTGACCGCAACTCTCGTGAGTGTAGAAGTGTGATAAACGGCGAATAGCGCCCACCATATCCACGCTTTTGTCGAAAATCGTAACAGCAGCTGTACCTAGACCGGATCCACCACGTTGCTTCAAGTCGTCGTAGTCCATCATAATGTCTTGGCACAATTCTTCGTCTAGCACAGGAACAGACGAGCCGCCAGGAATGCATGCTTGCAGGTTGTCCCACCCGCCACGAACGCCCCCACAGTGACGATCAATTAGTTCACGAAGAGGAATGCTCATTTCCTCTTCCACTGTACAAGGGTTGTTTACGTGTCCCGAGATGCAGAAAAGCTTTGTCCCGTGATTATTCTTACGTCCGAGGCTAGCAAACCACGATCCGCCACGACGCAAAATTGTCGGGGATACAGCCACTGTCTCCACATTTGTCACCGTAGTGGGGCATCCGTACAAGCCCGTGTTAGCTGGGAATGGTGGTTTCAGGCGTGGCTTTCCTTGCCGACCCTCAAGACTCTCGAGCAATCCAGTCTCTTCTCCACAAATGTACGCCCCAGCACCACGATGCAGATACACGTCAAAGTCATAGCCGGATCCACAAGCATTGGATCCTAAAAATCCACGTTGATAAGCTTCGTGAATCGCTTCCTGAAGGATCAAAGCTTCATTAAAGAATTCACCGCGAATGTAAATATAGGCAGCACGGGCACGCATGGCAAAGCCCGCGACTAGACATCCTTCAACGAGCTTGTGTGGGTCTTTGCGCATAATCTCTCGATCCTTGCACGTGCCTGGTTCACTCTCATCAGCATTCACGACAAGGAACGATGGGCGGCCATCTGTTTGCTTGGGCATAAACGACCATTTCAGGCCACTTGGAAATCCAGCACCACCACGTCCACGCAGACCCGAGTCTTTAATTTCCTGTACAATCCAATCCGGTCCCATGCACAGCAGGTCCTTGGTGCGGTACCAGTCGCCACGACGCAGCGCACCGTCTACACGCCAAGTGTCTTCTCCATATAAGTTCGTAAAGATACGATCCTCATCCTTCAGACCTCCATATACACGCGCCATGACAGGCTCCTCTACTGCTGCATTCGCTACTGCAGAGCTAGAGCGGAAGCCGCGCGAAAGCGCCTTTTGGCTCAAGCGAGTGACGCTCTTCATGCTTTAGAATCTCCCTGCTCTTCTGGGCCGCACAAGTTCATTCGATTAGACAGGATATCGTTAATTAATGTGTGACACATTAAAATAGTATTCAAGAATTAATAATAGAGCCGAAAAGCGTATATGTAGCAAGCTGACCGCTATACATAGCCCACTTGGCGCTTGGAAGATGAAGCCTTCGACGTCCCATATGGATAATTTTGGCCGAGCAATCCTGCGAGACCCCACCATGACTTCATTTTTAATCCCTCTCTCCACCAGATAGACGTCAACGGCACCTTGCAATAATGAAGTCCATTTTCATTCTTCCCTCGACCATTCTGTTGGCTGCTACTACTGTTGCAGCAGATTCCAAGTCGACCACGTTCCCTGGACGTTGTACGACCACAGCTGACTGCTCTACGTACGGTGCCAATTATGCCTGCGTGTCTGTTGACACGAGTGTTGCGGGGCTCGAACACTTGAGCATTTGTATTCCTGGTGCCCAAGTGTGCAGCGGTCGCATCGCTGGACTTTGTCCAACGTTTGCATCGTGGCCAGCAAAGTATCGAGCCATTCAGCCCATCTGCGCCTTTGTGGCGGTCAATAATTGCGACGAACAATATAATGTCACAGTCAATGGCACTTCTGGTAGCCTCGATGCCTCCGACGTCACTGTTGGTTCCGCGATTGGTAATGGCACCGTGCAATGCTATCAACGCAATTTCACGGCAAATAACGAATCCGTCGTTGTCACGGGCATTTATCAATGTATTGACAAGGCCAAGTACGTTGCCAATAATGGCGGGTTTATTACAAATATCACCGACACGGTGGTCGAATCCTGTGGCTGGAACACGAGTACCCAGACGCTGTGCAGTGGCCAGGGCACCTGCTCCCCATTGATAGACTTTGCACAAAACTACACTTGCAAATGCAACGCTGGGTACAATTCGTCCGACTTTTGCTTAGCAGTCCAATCGAATGAATGTAGCAGTGTCTCGCAGTGTGGAACCAAAGGAACGTGTGCGTTTGAGAAAGATACTACCCGTGGAGATTGCTCCTGCGCGGCGGGGGCAAAAGGCAACCAGTGTCTACTGTGTGATGCTTCGGCAAGTGCCGATGTCGTATGCAGCGGACACGGAACATGTGGTACGGATGGCGTCTGTACGTGCTCGGCCAACTATAACGGTACCTTTTGTGGGGAAGCCACCGGACACAAGAACTCGACGACGCCGTCTGCAGCGACGTCGTTGACGATGCCAATTAGTCTCCTTGCTTCGGCTCTCCTCCTGACATTCTTCGCATAAGTTAAGCTTAGTATTTGAATCCTTTACAAACTTTTATTGATAGGTTGCATTCATTCATTCTTTCTTCTCATTCGTACAGGTCCAGTTGGCTACGAAAAGTATACCGGTAACGTTACTTTAGTAAAACTACCCTGTTGTTTCAAAGCAATAATTCGCAGCCGCTTGTACGTCGCCTCTATTCTTTCGCAATGCCTCGATTGCAAGCTCCCGGGAAAAGCCCATGTCTAGTAACTGCTGTACACGTTTGGATTTGCGAAATCGGATGACTAGTGGCCGCATCTGCGCTTTAATCATCTTGAGCGCGCGATCGACCTGGTAGTGTTGAAGCGGATGCCCATTTGCCTGTAAAATGGTGTCAAAAAGACCAATTTGACCACACTTTTCAGCACCAAACAGGTCCCCTTTGGCCCCACGTGGGAAATCGGTCACGCACAATTCGTTGTCGATCTTTTCCAAGTACATACCAAGTAAAAGCGATTCCCCAAAGCGAACGTCGTATTCATCTTCCCCAAGAGGTGCATTCATCGAGATGGATCGAGGACACATTGCAATGGCCGCCGAAACCGGTGTGATGTTCTGTGTGATCGAGTCGCGACGGCTAAGCTCTTCTCGTTCAAAGTCTGGATTTGTCTCTAAATCGGTCACTGTATGTGCTGCACCTCGCCCACTGGAAAGAGCAGCGTCTTCATCGACACACTGCAGTTCTCCCTCACCTTGCTTGGAAGGTTCTAGACATTCTTCCTTAATAGGTGGCGGCACCATTTCGCTCGGCTGAGACCCAATTGACAAGCTCTTTGGTCTCTCTAATTCGAACGTTCCATCGAAAATCCCGACGGACGAGTCCTTACGTTGGTCTGGTAGTTCATAAAAGAGCAAAACAGGTTGAAACCGGTTCTTCAAACACTCGAGGACAACATTGTTCCACGACCCCATCTCAAGCACTCGCGAATCATCAAAGAGCAGCCACATTTTGTGCGCAGTGCTGTAAAAGACTGCCACATAGTGATGTCCATAGTAGCAAACAAACCCGCGCAAGCGATACGTCGTGCGCAAGCCACCGTTCTTAAAACGGAGAACGGTCCGCGGCATAAAAACATTTGGCAAGTCAACCGGTCGTCGAATATTATTCAACACTCCTTGCACTTGCTCTTTCGTCGCGCTCTGTGTTGCCCAGAGAATCGAGACTGCAAAGACCATGGGAAACCGATGAATGATTCGCTCCTTTCGAAGCTTTCCTCGACAAGTTTCTTGATCACAAGTAGACGCAACGTCTGCTACCTGTGCTGTAAGCCGGAGGAACATGTGCTCCATGGATTCATATTTACATGCGTATAGGTCGCTTGCATACGTCGAGTAGACAAGATTCGAGTACAGATCCCATGGGGAACTGTGATTGCAATGCTCACATACATAGCGATCGTAAATTTGATGGGAAAAGACAAGGTGGGGAATACTATTGTCATCGTAGACTCCCTGCGGTTTCTCTTCTTGTGCATCGGCGCTCACAAGTCGAACGAGCGACTTGACCATCATTGTCGTCTTGTGTGTCTCCTCAATCTCAATTGCATCCGTTTGCTGGTGCATTAAATTCAAAAGAGCCAAAAGAGTCTCTTCGGCATCGTACATGGCACCTTCCTGGAAATTTTTGTCTGCCGCATACAAGACACTCAATCCTTTCCGGATCGCTCGCGAGTGCAACACGCCACTGGACGTGTCATCGTATTCCATCATCATGGATTTCAAGGCTCGCAGGACATTGGATTCCACTGAACGCGATTCATCCTTGACTTCCACGTGCAGTAAAAAGTGTCGCATCGACGTCAAGTGCCAGAAACTTTGGATCACTACATTCAAGAAACAATTATTTTCACCCGATGCATTCAGCAGTCCTCGATGCACGGATGCTCCTTTGACCCATAAACTGACCTCCTTTTTGTCATTTAACGCCGACCTGGTTGGTTCCGATGGGCCATCGGGCGACGAGCCTTCAAATGCCGTCAAGGACGTCGTTGGAGGCCAGTCTTCGTCTTCTTCCTGGCATGTTAAGGCGCGTAATTGATGGATCCAGTCACTAGCAGCTGTAGCGGTCGGGCCGTCAATCTCTAGCACTTTGTCCGCGCTGTCGTCTACCTGCTTGACACTAACAAGAAAAGCAAAGCGCCGTCCGTCCCAAGGTGCTACGCCCAGTACCTTGTAGCTACGAAGAGGCTTGACGAGTCCAGACTCAAGATCTCCTGTACTGGGTTGGAACTTGAAGGTACTAAGCAGCAGCGTGTCCCGCGTCAAAATGCAGTAGCGCATATGTCTCGGCCGAACGTTTACCATACTACGGGTTTTGAGATTAAGCCAGCCACGATGTACAATCTCTCCAAAAGCGGATTTCAGGGGACCATTTTCGCTGGACAAAATCGTCGGCTCCAGCATCGTGGGCTGCATCTTGGTCGCTAAAAGACCGACACTGGAAGCTTCAGAATGGAACGTTAAGAGTGAGACCTAAACAATACGTTGGCAATACATTAGCGTCACATTACCTGTGAATGGTATTACTAGGGAGAGGCCGAGAGGTGACGTGGGAAGTTGACGTCGTAGGAAAAATTGCTGTCTGAATGCTCCGACTCGCTTTTCCTCTGTACTACAAATCTGATCAGTATCATTGGCTGAAATAAGGTAAACGACGAGCAACAATGCGTCGTTTCGAGAGAAACACGGAAGCGGTCGCTCCAGAAAAAGGCTAACTAACGTTAACTTTTGAGGCTTCCTTATTCAATCGGGACTCTTCAATTGCCTTACCAATAAAGGTTCAGCCCCACCTACTGTATGTTGTTGTTCTCATGGGACCGGGAGGTCGATTGGATCAAACAGTATGATGTGGAAATATTCACTAATGCTCGAGTGAAAGGTAATAGCAGAAAGAGTCGTTCGGCGCCTTTTCTCATCCTCAACGCATAAAACTACTACGTACATGTATTAATAATTTCGTCGTAGAAGAAGTTTACGTTGGCTTGTTTGCTTCGTAATATTGAATTATCTACATGTAATTAGTCTGTGCCATCTATTACTCTGACGAAGCCCACACTAAATAAAGTGGGGCCAGTGGTGTGCACTTCAGGCTGAATACCAGATCCCCCATCAAAAATTTAATCCCACCTCCCAAATCCCGCACCATTCCCAAAAACTACACATGTATTCAATCCACTTGGCCGAAAATACCAAACTACATTTTTCATGTAACATGTATGCTGGAGCAGTTCAGGATAAAACGTACCTGTTGGATAAAACGTACCTACGGGTTAAGCATGACCAATGTCATATGGTACTGCCAAACCTCTCATGAACCGCTTTTGACATGCAATCACCAGCTTTTGCATTTGGAAGTGGCGACCAAATGCACATACTGTATACTTATATAGTATATATCGCATTATGGAAAACAATATACTTCCGCGATTTTTCGCGGGGACGTAGATAAGGTCGCGAAATGCGGTATGACTGCAGTGTGTAGAGGGGTGAAGGATAGCTTTGATAGGTCCAGCAGTAGTGAAACCCCAAACAATATATTTTATCATTCTCATTACGCGATCGGTCCTTTGCAGCTTAATCGACAACATCGTGCTCGTCTTCAAGCACCTCATCAAAAATCTCGAGCGCTTCCTTATTGTTGGAATATTACTGTGAAATTTGACTTTGAGGAAATACAAAGTTATTTCGGTAATTTCCGAATTGGTTGAATACGTCACATTATACTTACAATCCAACCAACTTGGTTGGGAGCAGTAAACCACTCGACCACGGTCGGGTCTGTAATTTCCAAATTGGTGAAAACTTGGTCCGGAACGGCCTCGTTTTCGTTACTGCCGGTCCGGAACGGCCTCGGCTTTCAGTACTGCTCTATTTTTTACAATTATTCTATTTTGGAATATATCGACATGGTTACAGAGATGATATTTAGAGAACCTGACCCCATACAGGGTGGTGTAATCCATGTCAAGCGCGGTGCTGTAAGGGCCTCATTTCATTACACTTTTGGACCCCGACTCTATCCGACTTTGGATTTTCGTCCACGGTGGGACTCAAACCCGCAATCTCCCGGTCCCGAGGGCAGGGCTTAACATGCACCAAACGAGGTCGGTCGACATGGTTACAGAGAAGTTACGGTACGGTCCCATGATAGTTGAAACCACTGACAACACTTCGCATGCACGTTTACATTGCTTAGGAAGATAAACACTTCTTAATATACTTTATATTACTAAAGTCACTGTTTTCGTTTGCTTTGGACTACGCTATCACCTCAACGACTCATATACAAGAAAGTCAGTGTTATAATACTACTATACACTCGACTGGTATACAAGGTTGGACGAACTTGCTGGCATCAACTACGCCGACCTATATCTCTAACTCGACGAGATGGAAGGCAACACCTTTGAACAGGCTATGAGCCCAAAAGGTAAAGATGCTGCAGCCGGCGGCGGTCGCGAAGAGGGCACGAAAACAGGTTTCGGTGCCGAAGGAGCTGAAATACTTGAAATGTTTCGGAAAATCACGGAGCGTTTGGATCGATTAGAATCCACCAACCACAACATGGGTGACTTTGGATTTAATAATTTGATGAAGCTAGGAAGGAAAATGTGCATGGCATCCTTCGACAGCACCCCGGAACGAAAACCGTTCGGCGAAAATCATCAGAAATATGAATGATATATAGCCACCACAGCGCAAAATTTTAACCCAGCACCACCGCAAATGCTTAAGACGCCTTCCGCTAAAGATTGCAAGCTGTCGATAAAGGTTTTCGACGGAAAGGAAGTGTATCGTGAACTGGGAGCTGGTTTCAAGGAATGGGGTACTCGTTTTATCCGACAGGTAGCAACAGCTGAATCGGCTTGCGGATATCTTTGGATCGAGGAATCAAGGTTGATCTTCTAGGGCATTATCTTAGCGGGACTGCTGAAAGATACTTTAACAAACAAGTAGACACATGGTGGAATGAGTCGAACACTTTGATTCACGTGATGAATAAAATGCTAAGCGCATTTTACACGATTATCACCCCAGCGCAATTGGTGAAATTATTTACGGCTAAAAAGCACCCAAAGCAAACCTGGAATGAACACTATTTATACCTAGTGGCTATATCTGAGGCTGTAGGCGGCAGTGAAGGACTGGTGCTTGAGAATGTTGTTCGTTATGCATCGCCCGACCTGAAAATGATTTTAATGGCCAAATATAATCATACCAGGACAGATTATCTACGTCATGCTGAAGAACTATGTCAATTCGCGTCAGCAGTAGAAGGCGACTCAAAAACGAACAAAAAAGTCAATAAACTACGTTGAACACAAGCCGAAGCCAAAGAAGTGTAATGGCCATCCAAAAGGAAGGTGTCCTAAAAAGCAAGTTTCAAGCAAAAAAGTTGATTTAACTCTTACGATATCAAAAAAGCTGGAAATTACGAACAAGCACAATTGGATTTTGGACAGCGGCGCTAGCATTCACCTAGTGAACGACGTGACTTACCTGCGCAATGCGCTGGATGTTAACGGAACATGTTTTCAAGCCGATGACAACCACTGAAGGTCACTAAAAAGGGTTGGGTGCAGCTGGAAGTAAAAACTCAAGGACATATCCAAACCACTTGGATCGAAGAAGTCTTTTTTGTGGATAAGCTTGCACGAAACATCATGCCCTACGGCCTGCTAGAAGAGAAAGGATGTGCGATAAGCTACGTACGCGGGAAACGCATCTTAATCCATCGCAAGACCAGAAAACCGATATTTGACATTGAAATGACAAATATGGTCTTATCGGTAAAAGTTAAAGTGGACAAACAAGTTGAAGTCAAGGGCCAGACGGTGTTCAAATTCTGGAGGCGAGTGATAAAGAAGTTGATGAAGGATCACCGGATCACTCATGCATTTTCACGCTAGACTTGGGCACATCAGCTACGACACTATTGAAAAAATGGCAAAGAATCCAAAATGTGGAATTTCACTCACCGATACAAAACGGTTGAATTGCCTGACATGTGCTCAAGGCAAACAAACAAAAAACGCACGATCAAAAATGGACAGTGGTCAAAACGCGCCGACCGATCGTATTGGCGGCGTTGTTTGCTCGGACTTAGAAGGACCCATCACGCCGAAAGATAGATTTGGAAATCGATACATGATTAATTTCGTGGATTTCAAGTCGAACTATGTTCGCGTGTTCTTGGCAAAAACCAAGGATGTATCAGCGAAAAAATTTGAACATTTCTTAGCATTTTTTGAAAGACAGTTCAACTGCATGGTTCACGTTTTGCGCACAGACGGCGGGGCAGAATACAAAAATTTGGACGGTTTTTGCCGGAACACCGGAATTTCAAGACAAACTAGCGAGGCCAACAATCAATCAAGTAATGGAAAGGCTGAAAGGAAGCATCGAACCATTTTATGAATATGGCTCGGTGCATGTTATTCTCATGCGGACTTAGCTTTGCATTCTGAGGAGATGCCGTTCAGTATGCCGCGTATATAATAAATCGCAGCCCGACAAATGCAAACGAAAAACGAGCATGACCGATCAAATTACTGACCGGAAAAGTCTCAAACCTTGGGGAAATAGTGGCGTTTGGATCTCCATGCTCGGTTTATCGCAACCCTGCTAAAAATTCACTTGCACACAGGGCGCAAGAAGGGATAATTGTTGGGAAAAGCGTGGAAGTGAAAGGATACAAGGTTTTATTGAAATCAGATCGAAAAGTTCTGGTAACGCATCCAGAACATCGAGACGCTCGATCAAGCCCAGAATAAAAAGATCAAGCAAGGCCTGGAAAGGAATCAAACCTTAGAAGGGGTTTCGAGCGAAAAAGAAGGCGAAAAATCGTCAAAAACGAAGGAATCTCCAAAAAACCAAATAAGAAGACTTGGTAATGTGAAAGGCACGGCACTCGAAGTTACGTAAAGAAACAAGTCGCGAAACCGAATGACCAAGCTGAGAAATATTGAAGCGAACAAGAAGAAACGACCGAAGACCAACTAGTTTCTGAACAATTAGGGTCGGTAAACTTAATTACCGAAGTTGACCCCAAAAAACTTTTCGCAAGCAATGAAAAGTCCGAATCGTGACAAGTGAATTACGGCAATTAAGAGTGAAATCGAAGCTTTGGAGAAGAATGAAATGTGGACTATCGTCGACAAACCGAAAGATTGCAAACCCCTACACACAAAGTGGGTATTCAAGACGAAACTTGATGAAAACGGAAATATCGAGAGACACAAGGCGAGACTCGTCGCTTACGGAAATGAACAAGGATTTGGCATCGGCTATACCCTAACCTTTGCCGCAGTTATCGAAGTGAGAACGGTCAAGACTATCCTGGCGCTTGCTTTCAAATGGGATGTCCCTGCAAAACATACCCAATGCATACGGCAAGCATCCGAGCATGAGCACGAAATTTTTCTCGATCTGCCTCAAGGAATCGACTTAATAGAAGGAGCAACACGAAGCAAAGAGCTAAAAGACAAAGTCCTGAAACTCAAGAAAACGCTTTTCGGCTTAAAACAAGCCGGAAGACTGTGGAATAAGCTGCTTCACGAAAAATTGATGGATTTTAATTTTAATCAATGCATCACGGACATGTGCCTTTACGTCAAGAAAATGAAGGACGACATAGTAATAGTGGGTGTGTACGTAGACGATTTGCTCGTCACAGGCACGAAAGAAACACTGGCTGATCAGTTTTTCGTGGATATGCAAGTTTTCGACATCAAAAATTTAGGAAAATTTTTAAAATTTATCGGTATGCGGGTAGCGTATGATGCTACGAAAGCGTACACACTAGATCAAGAAATCATGATCGAAAGTATGTTGGAAGATTTCGACTTACGAGAAGCGAACCCGGTCAAGTTACCAATAGGCATGGATACGAGGACCCGAACCTAAACAAGGAAGAAATATTGCCGAAATCTGGAGAAATGTCTTTAAAACGTTTTCAATCACTCGTTGGAAGCCTGCTATGGATCGCACGATGTACGAGGCCAGACATAGCATTCGCAGTTCATAAGGCAACGCGCAGCACCAAGAGTGGTGAACTGGAATCTTGCGAAACGAATAGCAAAATATCTTAAGGGAACGAAACATATGAAGTTTCATATGGGAAGCCCAAGATCGGGTGAAACTCTGGTAGAAATCAAGGGATACAGCGATTCCGACTTCGCCGGATCTAAAGATGATCGAAAGTCGACAACAGGCGGAGTGATAACACTAGACGGCATGGTTATTAATTGGATGTGCAAGAAACAAGGTGGTGAGTCGCTATCTACAATGGAATCCGAATTTTATGTTGGCTCAAAAGTTCAAGTGGAAATGATCGGCTTGCGTGAGTTGCTACAGGAAATAGGCATATCGATTGTGCGTCCTATGTGTTTGCTGATGGACAACCAAGTGGCTATCAAGCTTTTGCAAGGAAATGAAGGAAGGTCGAAATTAAAACACGTGGATATTCGACTAAAGTTTATTATTTCGAAAATCAAGAATGGTGAAATAAATACAAGCTACGTCTCGGCTAATGATATGTTGGCTGACATGCTAACTAAAGCATTGGTCTACCATAGGCTAAACGAATTACGAGCGGCTTCTGGTCTGGAGTAAATACTCGCGAAATTCCTTTCAAAAAGGAGTGTTGGAATATTACTGTGAAATTTGACTTTGAGGAAATACAAAGTTATTTCGGTAATTTCCGAAATGGTGAAAGTAAATTTAGCTTGGTCCGGAGCGGCCTCTTTTTCGGTACTGCCGGTCCGGAACGGCCTCGGCTTTCAGCACTGCTCTATTTTTACTATTTTTCTATTTTGGACTACATGGTTACAGAGAAGTTACGGTACGGTCCCATGATAGTTGAAACCACTGACAACACTTCGCATGCACGTTTACATTGCTTAGGAAGATAAACACTTCTTAACATACTTTATATTACTAAAGTCACTGTTTTCGTTTGCTTCGGACTACGCTATCACCTCAACGACTTATATACAGGAAAGTCAGTGTTATTATACTAGTATACACTTGACTGGTATACAAGGTTGGACGAACTTGCTGGCATCAACTACGCTGACCTATATTTTCTACTCTACGAGATGGAAGGCAACACCTTTGAACATTTATGACATCCTGCTTGTCACTCACCTCCTCACACTCTCTAGTTGCATCCACGATTAAATTGCATCGAGAGAAGCCAGTACAGATAAACCTGCCAAATTTAATATAGCTCGTGGACACAAAATGTATCACATATGACAGTATGATCATATTATAGAGGTGGCAATGCCTTCCAGTCATTTGTAGCTTCCCAAACAACAAAAAGAGCACGAATTCGTGGAGGGAAGGCCATTTCAATCCGCTTCCATCCATAAGCACTTTGACAAGTACATTCGCCAAATCACTACGATGCCGTCAAGACCGAAAGCGACTGGTAACCTGACATTCGAGCAGAAGAAGAAGATCTGCCCGTGGCACGACGCTAATGCCGCTCTCACGCGACTCCAGCTTGCGGCCAAGGCAAAGCGAGAGTTCATCCTCGTCAAGGCGCCGATCCAGGGGACCATTTCCGGCATCCTGCGTGACCGCAAGAAGTATCCTATCGTGAATGAAGCCGACCTCAAGTGCAAGCGAAGGTGACCGCTCGTCTTCCCTGCTGTCGATGAAGCACTTGCCAATTGGGTGCTGCAGTGCCAAGCAAAACGCGTGATGCTGAGCGGAGATTTGATCAAAGCGAAAGCAAAGCGGTTCGCCTCGCTGAGCGGTGTCCAGGGCGATCAGTTGCTAAAGTTTTCTAACGGCTGGCTTTAGGCATTCCAGGGACGCCATGGCTCCAGGCATATGAGCGTCCATGGTGAGAGCGGTTCAGTGAACGCTGAACAGATATCCGCGCAGCGCGATGCGATTCGAGAGCGCTTGAAAGGAGTTTCGCTAGCCGACATCTATAACATGGATGAAACGGGACTCTTTTACTGTCTCGCGCCCGACAAGACCATCACCCGGCGACAAGTGGAAGGGTCAAACAAGACTCGCGTGACCGACGCTCTAGCGTGCAATGCAGATGGCTCGGACAAACGCGAGCCGTTCATCATTGGGCACGCGAAGAAGCCTCGGTGTTTCCAGAAGAAGACTAGCGATCAGCTGGGGTTCCACTACCGGAGCAACCTCAAAGCATGAATGACCGGCGTTCTGTTTCAAGAGTGGCTGCGTGAGTCCGACGACGACATGTGCGCTCAGCGGCGCAACGTCGTGCTCCTCCTCCACAATGCACCAGCGCACACAGTCAATGACATTGAGCTGCAGAGCGTGACCGTTGTGTTTCTTCCCCCAATACGACATCGAAGCTGCAGTCAATGAACGCGGTGATCATCGCGTCATTCAAGCGTCGATACCGGCATCGACAGCTCCAACACGCACTGGATCTGGAGGAACAAGGATGTCAAGACAACATCTACATGGTTGACCAGATCACAGCGATGAAGTGGATAAAATTCTACTGGCAAGAGGTTCCGAGCGAGGCCGTTTTGAATTGCTTTCGGCACACCGGGCTCGTACTCGGTCGTACCACCACTCTCAGATTGCGGATCGACGCCGACGAGCAGCTGAGCATCGGTCTACTGGCACAGATGCAGCAGCTGTGCATCCGCGACCCGATGGACCTGGACGACTTCATTAGCTGTGCGGACGAGGTCAACACGGAGATGGAAGCATTTGCTGCTGCAGACCTGCTGAGTGAAGATCTGGACGTTGCGTTCCTGTCCACAGCACAAGACAGCAGCGATACATTTTCAGAGTCTGGCGCCTCGAGTGAATGCGTCTCCAGCGCGAATCCAGAGATCAGCACTGAAGGTAAGGTGGACGCTGTAAGAGCTGTAATTTTTAGGCTAGGTGGCCATCCAGATTTAGAGAGACGTGTGATGGGAGACATGCGTGCGCTACAGCAGCAGTTACGTGAAGATCGTCGAGTAGAAAAGTAAAATGCTCTCACTGAGACGCTGATTCGCAGTTACTTATCAGCTGCGCCAACGATGCAATAGCAACAGAACGACAAGCAAAATCGAAAGTGAAAGCAGTTGCAAAAACCTCCGTTTTTAACGCAGCCACAATTTTAATTTACGATTTCGACCCCTTTCCAAAAATGACACATTTGTGACTGCACGAAGGCGGGATTTGAACCCAGGGCAGTTGCGTGAGAGGGTCGAGCCCACACCACTGAGCCAGATTCTGGACCCCAAAATATCAAATGGACGAGATTCTTAATCAAGTACCATCTTTACCTATCATCAAGTTTTGCTACATACATTCATATAGGAACGGAATCGGTGGATCAGCACCCAATCATATATACAAGGATATCAAGTTTATCAGGGATCAAATTAGCCAGATTTATCGGTAATTATCATTGTTGAGGGAATGTTGTAAACTACCTGACTATAAATTAGTATCCAGGGGTACCACTTCGTGTACCCATAATTAGCAATAGTTTAGGTCCTAATTAAGAACTTATAGAGGAAAGAGAACCCACACGGCTGGGTGCGTAGATGAGGAATTATTCTAAACTAAACTTCGAGCCCTGCTCGTTTACCTTGGGAGTGGACCGCACTACTCCCTGCCATATCCCATCTACACCCATACCGCACGCCCTATATATTTTAGGTTAGGCTCTCTATATATATACCTTTTCGCACGTTCTGATCCACAGCGGGTAGTCGCTGTTATACCGTTTCCAACGCTCCCCCTAACACCCGCGTCGGATCTCCTTTGCTTTCCTATTCATGAGTCTTAGCGCCCCGCGCTGACTCCCATTCCTTCCTATGAGCATATCCTTAAGTCTAGCACCCTGCGCTGACTCACCATTGTTTCCTTTTTGAGCCCTCCGCTGACCCGCCATTCTGGTCCCCCGCCCCGCCATGCGAATCTAATCGAATTTTCCAATTTTATTGCTCCCCTGAGCTGCAACGCTCTCCATTGCTTCAATCCATAGTGCAAAGCACTTATCCTTCCTTCAGGGCGCTGTTCTCCCCTTGTTTCCATAGTTTCTTCCTTTGATAGCTTTTGTCCTTCTCGAGCATACGCCGCTGCTCTTCGTGATACTACACCAAGCATGGTCCGGAACTTAACAAATTGACGCGCGCCAGCGCTTTTGTCATCACATCCGCGACCTGGTCTTGAGTGTTCACATACCCGGTTGTAAGTCTCTTGTCCTGTACCAAGGAACGCACGTAATGAAACTTGTTTTCAATGTGTTCCACATTATGATGCTTGCCCGTCTTTTCACTTAGATAGATTGTCGCCATGTTGTCACTCAATAGTCTTGGTTTCTTGTAGTCGACCATTAGTTCTTCGCATAATTTTTTCGGCCATTGTACATCCTTTGTACCTTCATGCATAACGTAGTATTCCGCATCTATTGTAGACAACTTGTTAATGCCTTGTTTCCATACGAAACTGTAGCTCCATCAAGTAGTGTAACATATCCGTATACACCCTTCAGGTCTTCCGGATCATTGGCATAAGAAGAAAAAGGTACAGGTTTGGGTACTGAAGGTGCAGAAATTTTAAAGTTCGCCCGAGGACTAGCTGAGCGGATGGAAAGACTGGAAAGCACACGACTCAATATGGATGAGTATGGTTTCAATAACTCAATGAGGCTTGGTACTCGAATGCGAATGGCATCTTTTGATAGTATGCCCGTGAAGAAACCATGCCCAAATGAACATTGGAAGGAACCAAATGAAAAGCATGCCGGACCAAGTCCACCACCTGCGGATTTTAGGACCACAACCAATGTACGGAAATCACGGTGGTCTAATACCGCAGGGTCGTTACCGCCTCAAGCGGTTCTCAGACAACCACCGCAGAAATTTACAAAACACCTACCGCCAAGGACAGTAAGCTTTTAATTAGAATTTTCGATGGTAAAGAGGTTTACCGAGGCCTGGGCGCCGGATTTAAACATTTGGGAACCAGGTTCATCCGACAGATTTCGATCGCAGAGTCTGCATGCGGACACTTATGGAGTGAGGACATCAAAGGTTGATTTACTCGGACATTATTTGAGTGGAGCCGCTGAACGATATTACCAGCGTCAAGTCGACTCGTGGTGGAATGAATCACCCACTCTGGTTCACATCATGAACAAAATGCTAAATGCATTCAATACCACCATTTCCCCGGAACAATCAATAAAGCTCTTCACGAGCAAGAAAAACCCAAAACGCAGGTGGAACGACCTCTACTTGGTAGCTCTTTCGGAAGCAGTCGCGGAAGCAAACCTTTGATCCTGGCAAACATTGTTCACTATGCATCTAGCGAATTGAAAACTATTTTGATGTCCAAGTTCGATCATACGAGGACTGATTTCCTCAGGCAAGCCGACAACTCAGTCTGTTTGCGGCCGCTATCAAAATCGATGGCAAAGGATCGACCAGGTTTAGAAGCGACACAATCAGCTACATAGAAGACAAACCCAAAGGCAGGAAATGCACAAACTGTGAAGAAATAGGTCACGTACCTTCAAGATACCAGAAACGTTCAAAGAAATTCAGCAAGAAGGCCGGCAACAACAAAAAGATTGACTTTATGCACGCAATTACCGAGGATTTTAAAGGATCGAGCGACAGCAAGTGGATTCTTGACAGCGGTACAAGTATGCACGTAGTCAATAACGAATCCTATTTGCGAGATGCAGAAGGAGTTAACGGAACGCTGATGGTCAAACGCTGAAAGTATCCAAGAAGGGATGGGTTCAAATACAAGTGAGGACCAGCAAAACAAAACACACTATCAAAATTATGGAAGTATATTACGTTAAAAACCTTATCCTATCGTATAGACTCCTTGAAGAGAAGGGATGCGAAATGGTGTACGTCGATGGACGACGAGTGCCGAGGCACCGTGACAGCAAGCGTCACATATTCGACAAAGAAAAGGTGAATAAGGTGCTTGTAGTTGAAGTTATATTTGACATCCCGATTAACTAAAATCGGGACTCAATCATGGCGATCTTGCACGAAAGCGACAAGGAAACCAAAAGTGATACATGTATGCAAAAGGGTTCGCTTATGCATTTCCATGCGCGATTAGGTCACCACAATTACGAAGCCGTGGAAAAGACCCCAAAAGTAGTATACACTTAACGGATACGAAAAGGTTGAACTGCTTCACGTGCGCGCAAGGGAAACAGACCAAGAACCCAAGATTGAAGAAGGACAGCGGTAATAACGCCCCAACGGATCGACTCGGCGGCGTAATTCGCTCCGACCTCAAGGGGTCTATAACTCCGAAAGACAGATTAGGCAACAGGTACATACATGATTAACTTCGTCGATTTCAAGTCAAATTATGCGCGCGTTTTTCTAGCAAAAAGCAAGTACATCGCAGTAAAGAAGTTCGATCACTTCCTGGCATTCTTCGAAAGACAATTCAACTACAAGGTGCACGTCTTACGTGACGACGGGAGGTGCGGAATATAAAAACCTTGACGGTTTCTGTAAAAGGGCAGGGGTGTCGAGACAAATAAATGAAGCTGGGAATCAATCCAGCAATGGAAAGGCAGAATGCATGCATCGAACCATCATGAATATGGCTCGATGCATGATTTTATCATGCGGTCTAAGTCTAGGTTTCTGGGGAGATGTAGTACAGTATGCTGCGTATATTATAAACCGAAGCCGTACAAAGCAAACGCTAGACATCTCTCGCCTCTCGAATTTCTAAGTAGTAAAAAAAACGAGTCTTGGAGGAATCGTTGCTTTTGGGTCGCCGTGCACGGTTTACCGTAATCCAGGGAAGAATTCACTCGCTCACAGAGCTCAAAACTGGGATTATTGTGGGCAAAACCGAATAAACTAAGGGTTTCAAGGTGCTGCTCAAGCTGGACAAAAAGGTTGCCGTCACACAGCATGTCAAGAACATAGAAACATTTGATGAAGAACAAAATCGTCAAATCCAGTTTGAATTACGAGAAGATCCAGCGTCAGAAAAAGTTCAAGAACCCGAAAAGGAACAAGGCTTGGAAAAAGGAAAGGAATTGAAGAAGAAGAAGCCCTGACAGCGTGAACGATATGAAACACGAAGCTACGCAAGGTCAAAGAATTCCGAGTCGAATGCGAACGAAGAAATATCGATTGATCTGGGCGTGGTCAATTGTGTTTCTGAGGTGGACCCCAAAAATTATGCACAAGCTAGGAAGGGTGTGAATAAATCCAAGTGGATTACGGCAATGAAGGAAGATTACAGCTCTCGAAAATAACAAAGTGTGGGAAATCATTTAAAAGCCGAAGAATTATGTTCTCCTGCACACTAAGTGGGTATACAAGACCAAGACCGACAACAATGGTGATATCGAACGATTGAGGCAAGATTGGTTGCTTGTGGCAAGGAGAAACGCTTTGGAATCGATTATACGCTGACTTGCGCTGCGGTCATCGAAATGAGCACGGTAAACTAATTCTTGGTTTGGCTTGCAAGTGGAAATTACCGGCAAAACACGGTGATATACCGAATGCCTATTTTAAGGCATATGAAGATGAGCACGACATATATCTTCACATACCAAAAGAATAGGACCTAGCAGAAGACAACTCAACTAAAGAAATATGCTCACATTTATTGGAACTTGTATTGAAGCTCGAGAAGACTCTATATGGTCTTAAGCAAGCAGGACGATTATGGGATCAGCTTTTACATGGAAAATTGATTGATCTTAAGTTTTTGCAGAGCATGACGGACATGTGCCTCAACGTGCGAGCAAACGACCATGAGACAGTGATTGTAGGCGTCTACGTCGATGGTTTGTTAGTGATCGGAACGAAGGAAGGTTTGGTTTTTGAAAGGTTTGACGACATGAAGTCCTTGGAAATAAACAAATCTCGGGAAAGTTTCACAATACCTAGAAATGATAGTGATTTTTCGATCGAAACACCGGATATACCTTGGCCGAAGAAGTGATGATCGACAGTGTGTTTGAAGATTTCGATTTAAGAGACGCCAACCCAGTGAAGGTGTCAAGCAGCCAAGAATATGAAGATTTGAACCTTGGTGAAAGTGAAGTCTTATCAAAAGACGGTAAAATATCTATCAAGACTTTCCAATCTCTAGTTGAAAGCTTGCTGTGGATTTCTCGTTGTACGAGACCGGACATATCTTTCTCCGATGACAAAGCTACAAGAAGAACTCACGCAACGAAGCAAGTCAAGTGGAATTTGGCGAAAAGAATCGCAAGATATCTAAAGGGATCCAAACATATGAAATAACATGTGGGTATACCTAAAAATACTGAACTCACAACGAATATCAAGGCCTACAGTGACCCCGACTATGCAGGATCTAAAGATGATCGAAAATCAACAACAGAAGGCGTATTTATAATGGAGGCATGGTTTTTAGTTGGATTTGCAAAAACCAAGGTGGTGTATCGCTATCAACCATTGAAGCGGAATTTTATGCAGCTTCGAAAATTGAAGTGGAAATGCTTGGATTTCGTGAATTGGTCCAACAAATAGGATTGAATGTCGAGCATCCTATGACTTTACTGATGGATAACCAAGCCGCAATCAAGATGATGGAGAGCGTGGAAGGAAGTTCGAAAATGAAATATGTGGATTTACACTTAAAGTATATTGTTTCTAAGCTAAAGGATGGAGAAATCAATGTAGTCTATACTCCAACACAAGACGTGCTAGCGGTCTTGCTCACCAAGACATTGTCATACCCAAGATTGAACGAACTACGTCTGGAAATTGGATTGAAGTGATGACAGAATCCATTTAAAGAAGGAGTGTTAAAATATGAAGTATTACGATATCATTTAATTACTGTTATTATGTTGGTAACATAATGAGGGCAATTACGGTACTACTTCGGGAGCGCTCTTTTGGAACATTAACGGTACATCGCTATATTTGGAGTAAAGTTGGGTGAAATGAATTCGGCCCATAACCGACTCTATTTAGGTTAAGGTTTCGAAACTACTCGCACGTTATATAGTGCATTCGACACTTCGCATGCATATCAATTCGGTAGTAACTAAATCACTTCTTAATACACTTTTTATTAACGAAGTCTCTGTATCTGACCTTTACGACTACGTTCGACTTGGTAGCTTACGTTGCCTGTTATACCTTGACGCAGTAAGGTATAATATTCAATATTAAGTGCAAGTTGATTCACGAAACATTTGTGAATTATCGACTATTAACGGCTAAAAGTTTAGCTCCTATTGCAAGATGGATAAAGCGACTTTTGAACAGAAAGCGCAAAGCCAAGAGACTTATGGCATATATTAAGATCGAGACTTTTGAGTTTCTCCAAGTTCCAAAACGCCAGTTGGTAGCATTTGAAATTCACAAGATACCTGAGCGTCATTACTTGATTCGGTCGCTCAGTAATCTCATTGTAGCTGTCAAAACATGCATGCACATTTGTAATGTAGTCGTCAAATAAGTATTCTGAAACTTTAATTTATGAAGAACGGCAGACTCTCAACTTTGTAGACACGAAAACTTTCGTGTGGAAGTCCCTCGTACAGTGGAACCCTTAGAGCTTGTTCTTGTATTTTTTACATTTTTGTTCTCTGGTATACAAAGAGCTGAGATGGCATATACTCAGTCAACACAATGGAGCGCTGTGAGAGGGCACCAAATTGGAGTTTTTGCACAAGGAAAAGATTTGGAGAGACAGCTTTACGAAATTTAACAAACAATCTTTTGGTCAATGAATGCAGTTTACCGATTGACTTGGAGCCTTAGACACAGCCGCCACCCGCGGCAATTTTCGCCATGGTGAAAAGTTTACACGAAGACGACGCGCTGAAGCTCTCCAATTTTTCGACAAGGAAACGACAGTAGCGGTGGCTTCATTTGAGTTGGGCGAGTTTGTGCGCTTTTATCCAGCATATTGTTAGGGGACATGGTGCGAATTAGGTGGCAATGAAGCTCATTACGCACAAAAATGGAGAGGTACAGTTCCAGAGATGATGGTCAACATATGGGAGTTTGTCAAGTAAGATGACCGCCCGCACGATAGTTTGTGTTGCCATACTGCAATCAATGTTTTACCTGTACATCAGTGACACTGGGTCGTTAGTTGACGGATGCTTGCTCATCCCGAAAGTTCGATGTACTTTGTTTAGAAACCTTTACATTTAGATCAAGCTAGACGTGCTAACAAATGTAGGGCCAAATCGCTAGATGGACTACGCAGCGTTGAATCGACGTTGTGCTACTGCCGGAACTATTAAAGGTATTGAATTGCAGACGCAGCTATTCAATTGGTACGATGTGATCGCACTGCAAAAAAAAGTATTTGTCTTTGTCAGAGCTATCAACTAGTTGTCGCTTCGTAGTCGCGACATTTACTTCATCTCGTCCATTTGTACTATCCACAGAACGTATACTATCAGCTTGTGTTACCAGATTAGCATTGATGAAGCCTTCCAAGATGTCTGCTATCATCTTTAGCCCGTCTGTAGTGTACCCAGATAGGATACACAGCCGTAGATCAGCGTGCCTGTAACCAGCTAAGAGGTATAGAGTACTTCAGGGTATGGAAGCTAATGGTTAGTAATGCTCTCGTGCCCCTGGACAATCATGCAATACATGGTTGGTGGACATTGAGTTGGAGCCAAATTCATTTAATAGGTTGTCATTGTTGGATTAGTGGTCTACGAGTCAAGTGACTGAAATAGACGTTGGTGACTCTGGGAGTTCCATCTCCCAATTTGGTGTGTTTCATTCGCTTACGTCTTGTAGATACTACAAAGAATTCTTTAGTTGCAATAAGTCTGACAAGGAAAGACAAGGAAACAAGTAAAATGGTGGCGACATGACGCAGTGAAGATTCCCAATCGGAAGGAAGAAGTGTGATGTGTGCTCCGATTCCCCCGAGGATCTAGAGCATTGCGCATGATGAACTGGCTTAGTGGAAGCAGGATAGAAGGAATTACGAGAATGAAGTTCGAGAAAGATGTGCAGCTACGTCTTCAAACGTGGAGGAAGTGATGGTTTCTGTCATGAGCACGATGGATCAAGGCTGACTTGACATGTGTTGTATGCTCGAGTGGGACATCAAGCGAGAAGACTTGACGGAAGCGATACTACTGGAACGCTTGCGTGGTATTATTGGAAGCAACATGAACGATCGAATGCCGGACATGGACGAGAAGTTTGGAAACCTCAAGATGAATCTGAAGCAGAAAGACGTCAAGGCACGTGTGATCGAATACTTTAATCGGTACCAAAAGCTGGTAGAAAGTGCAGGCATTGGAGAATAGTTGAATACTAAGAAGCAAGGTCATGATTTGAGATGTGATCACTTGGTCAAGCATCTAAATCCACCAGAGCTGCGAGATGCCGTGACTCGGGCTGTGATGATGTTTGATGCAAGCGAGAAACGAGATATCAAGAATATGTACAATCTGATTCTGACCGAAGCAAAGGAACAAGACCGTGCTTTCCAAGCAAAAACGTGATAGACGAATTGAAAGGCCAGCGGATGGACAATTAATGAACCCAAAATCTATTCAGGTAATGACCCAGGAGAGGACGGGTACACACCATAGGGGGAAGAAAAAAACTGCTTGAAGATGGAACGGCCAGGCCTATAGTGAGGATTGAACCACATCCAAGAGCACTAGAGAATAAGGGTGTGACGGCCATCAAACCAGAACAAGCAAGTGGAGGACTACAGTGCTATCAGTGTGGGGGACCCCATTACAAAGTGGATTGTCCTGAAATTGACGAAGCGGAACGTGAAAAAATCAGGACTAAGCGATCAAGACGCAAATTTAGGGCTCAACGGTCAACGTTTCGGAAGAAGAGAAGCGCAAGACCATCGAGCACCCTTCTGGGCCGATGGCTATTGTGAATGGCGTTTTGAAACTACCGTATTTTCACGATAATGGTTCCTATTATATCCTGATTAGTCATCACTATGTGGAGCAGTTAAGAAAATTGGACGATCAGCTCGAAATAGTGCAATTGGACCAACCAGTGAAGGCTACAGCTGTTGGGGGGCAAGAAATCACGATTACGGAAGCGATTGATGTGTCTATTATTAAAGAAACAGCAGCAGGACCAGTACGACTACAGGAGAAAAAGCGACGTTTAATTTTAAGCTCTGATGAAAAAGAACTCAACATTAACCTAATGATCCTAATCAACTTGGGATCGATGTTGAAAGACAGTTGGAGATGCTCGCAAGTCAGTCCGCTAATACCAGTGAACCTCTCGAAGAGAATGATGTGGTGGTGACTGGTGCTACGCTTTTGATGTGATTTGCGAAGAGATAGAGGCAATGTTACGTCGAGCTCTGGGGCGTTTACTTTCAATAGAGTCAGTAGAGCGACTAAGAGTATCGATTTGCTTATATGATCTGAGGTAGGTGGTGCTAGAAACTGACCCTCCTGTGGATGTTCCTCCGTTAGAGATCCGGCTCAAGCCCGGTGCAAAGCCGTACAAGGGTAAGGCTCGGAGATACAGTCCGCACAAGAGCGAATTTTTGCGTAAGTTCAAGGAAGAGCTAGTGCGACTCAGATGGGTATATCCCAATTAAACTAGCCGATGGGCATGTCCTACAATACCAGTGAGCAAGGTGACGCCGGGTGAGATTCGTCAGGCAAGTGATTACCGACCTTAAACGACCAAACGGATTCGATAGTTGGTGTAATACCAAATCTCAATGTCGTATTGGTACATTGTCGAGGCAAGAAATGTTTTTTTTTACTTCCTGAAGGGGTTTTGGAAGTTGCCTTTATACCCAAATATTCAAAAGATCATGCGTTACATGACGAATCGAGTGTATTCACACCTACTCGAGTATGCCAAGGATCGACTGATGCAGCATTACAGTTCCCAAGCAATATATGAGCTACTATACAAAAATGTTTTAGTATGGATAGACGACATCTTGATGTTTGTGGATTCAATCGAGGGGTTATTTAAGGTTTTGGAGACTATGTTTGGCTTTTTGAATGGAAAAGACGAAAGTTGAGTCCAAAAAAGAGTGAGCTTTACATGATCGAGGTCAAGTGGTGTGGTTGCATATTTAGTGTAAAAGGAGTAAGCCACGGCCCAGATCGTATTGGAGTTTTGTGTCGTATACCAGATCCAAGAACGGTGGCGGAACTTCAACAATTTATTTATGCAACCAATTGGATGAGGGAATGCTTGCCGGATTACGCCATTATAGTGGACCCACTCCAGCAGTAGCTGAATCGTGCGTTAGCAGTGATGGCAACGTCCAAAAGGGCTGCAGCTGGCGTAGCCGTGGTGATGAACGAGACCGAACAAGAATGTTTTGAAAGGGTAAATGACGACTTTAATGGAATTACCAAGATACAGAAGATGCATCATACGCCAATCAATGGAGTGATAAATGATGAGGGCGTGGTAGACGTGAATGGGAGAATTTGGATTCCGGCAGAATCCGACTTGCTGAGACGCTTTAAGATCATCTCACATTGTGGATCGAATGGATATCGTGGGGTACATGTGATGTAGAACCACCTCAAGAGGATGTTCCATATTGAAAACGTGAGGAAAAAAATTCTGGAATTTTGCAAGCAGTGTCAACTATGCCTACACGTGAAGGAGGGCAAGGTGATTCCAAGACCGTGGACGGAAAAATTTCGTCGCAACAAACGAAACGGATCTTTGCACTGGGATTTTATATACATGGGAGAGACGTTTGGCGACGACAAATATTTGCTGGTGCTGAATGACGAACCATCTCATTCCACTGAGTTGATACCATGTGATGAACCAAGATCTGAAGTGGCCGCCGAGGCCATGTTGCATTGGCATAGTCGGTTTGGGTCTCCAAAAATTTGGTAGAGCGACCAGAGTACCCATTTCAAAAGTCAGACATCCGCCGAGTTGAATCGAAGGTTTAAAATCCACCAAGAGTTTGTGCTCGCATATTGCCCGTGGAAGAACGGTACAGTGGGGCGATTAAACAAGGACATTGTGCAAGTAACGAAGGCGTTGATCTTGGAATACAAGATCAGCAAAAAACATTGGATTTACCTTGTGTAATGGGGTGCCATCACATAAGTGATATTTGAGTAGAAATATCACAGCTCAATTTCAGACTTAATACCTGAAATGCGAATATTGGATTATAAGTTGTCATAATCCATCCTGAGAACAG